>CAWYPQ010000399.1:0-124355 GCA_963965965.1 Trididemnum nubilum
GCAAGATTTTAAACGTGTTTTGGACTTAAATTGCAAGGAAAAGAAGAGCTGAACAAGTTAATTTTTTTAATTAGTTTCAAATGTAAAAAGCTAGTACTTACAAATGGCTCTGAATACGTGCTGAAATGTGATCCAATGGTATTAAAATATCTTTTTTTTTCAAAAAATTACGAAAAATCGCCCAGCAGCTGGGGTGTAGCCCCCAGACTTCCATCTGTGATACGTTTGAATTACAGTACACTTCTTTACTCAAACACGTCTCCCACTTTTGACATTTTCGCATTTTAACTATTAGTTTAATCCCTTTCCTTGAATGAGTTCCTAGTTACGTGCCAACGCCAGCCACGGCTTCTGATCTTCTATTCTACGATATTTTTGCCCCCGCAAAAAATTCCTTTTTCGAAGTTTCTGATGACGTCATTGCATGTGATTTGTGGTTAGAGCCCCCCCTAATCAAAAATTCTGGCTACGCCTATGAGCTCAATAAGGAAGAGTTAGTGAAGATATCGAAGCAGATTACCACACCACTAAAACAGAACATAAAACTGAAAAACCCCAGCAGCCTGTTTCATCAGTAAATGGAATCATATTTATTACCATATAACTTCATTTCCAAATTGCATGGTAAAGGTTGCGCTGGAACATTAGCCTTCACAAGTTCTGATATCAACTTGGTTGTTCAAAGCAAATTCGTTGAAATCGTCCGTTGTTCTTCCATCTCCAATCTGTAGGTCATCAGCTCTATCGCCGTTGTAATTTCCACATAAACCTCGAACCTGAAATTTAAATTTTAAGTTATGGAGAAATTCTTACATTCACCTTACGAAGATAGGATCAGCCCTGCTAAAAAAGCTTAGAACAAAAGTGATCATTTTCCATCAGTACCAATTAACACGCTCCTTATTTTTGGGGTTTAGTACAGTCACAACATGCCACTAGTTGTAAATGTTAAGTTTTTAATAATCTAGTTTTACTACTTTTTAGTAGTCGACATTGTGGCTGAAAAGCTAGAGGCGTCGTTTTTACGACGACCATGATTGCATGAGCTGTGTCGCGTAACCACATTGTTACCCGCACCCTGGTTACGTTGTTGCGTCCTTGGTTAAGACGCTTTTGATGATTATCTATGCTTGGTGGCTTCAAACAATCATCAAATTCAGTGAACAAAACTAAAAGGAATCTACAGAAACATTAGATCATTGGACACTCCTAAGCAAGGCGGATCCCTTCAAACACAAAGTTGCTATTGCAATGAAAAGAGTGCGGATCGTCCAATAGTTTGCTTCTGACGGTTTCCGGTTGTAGGATGATAAATATTCAATTTCAACTACAATAAGCACTTAATCAGTTAAGCTTTTGTCAAAATCATCGTCACTTACCCTGTTCGCAAAACGACTGGACAGCGTGATTTTCACTTTACGAACACGCACTCAGCGAAACACAGTCGCCATCAAACAAGACCACGAGTCCAAACGTAGTGCTAAGTCGAATGTAGCGTCCAGAAGGTTGTATTTTAAGAAAGCCTCTGTCGTAGCCTTGTATTGGCTGACCATTGAGCTGAAAAAGTGAGCAAAATATTAAGTAGAACCGTTCTTCCACGAACATTTACTAGTTTTGAGGCATTCTATTCGTGGATAATTTGATTTGAAGTTATAATTTAATATTCTTTTAAACAGAACTAAATGAAGCTGGTGATTTCTTTAGACGTCTTAAACACAACCTTTTTTGCTATTTAGACAATAAAAAAGTTATTAAAACTTATAGCTTTAAAACTTGTATATATACATGATAAAATCTCTGAAGTGCTTTTTCCTACCAATAATGTTTGAACAGTTCTTAGAATAATTGTACGCTGCATTGCGTTAAGTGCAGTTTCTTACCAATATGTTGGTTCCATTGCCAATCTGAATTAACATTCCTCTTCTGAACTGTATTGTAATGTGTTGAAGGAACGCTACTTGATTACTCCTTGCATTGAACGAGTTTATAACGAACCATCTGGCATTGTTCGGGTTAATGCCAACGGTTTCAGCTAAGGTATAAGTACAAGATCCAGAGTAGTCAAATACGCCACTGCCATCAAATGTTCTGTAGTGAATATTTCCCCACACCAAACATGTCGCATCACCTAAAATATCACAGTAAGTGCATTAAAATTTTTCCCTTTTTTAAAACAAGACGATCTTGAAATTTGTTTTCAACTCTGAATGTTCCGAACTAGTGTATTAAGTAACTATAATCTTCTTTGATTAGAAAATTGTACAGAATATTCTATTCAAATAAGATTATTGCTGATGGTACACTTAGTACACTTGTTCAAACCGTTTACGTTAAAAATGAATTTTAGGGCCGTCTTGTTCAAAAAAATTGGCAAGTTTGCCGTTTTTAATGTTCTAAAATTTGCTCGCTTTTCATATTTTCAGTTCCAAAATAAAATTTTTTTTTTTTACTATAAAATGTTTTAGTGCTTTGTTTCGCACGATCAACGTTTTCAAATTTAGAAATACACCGTAGCAAACAGTTAGTTTTTGTTAGCATTTTGGTAATGAAGCGTTTAAAGGCAAAAACCATGACTTTGGACAAAAAAAGTTTTACCTATGTGCTTTTGCTTCAATTTATAGCAATTTTTCTGTTTACCTACTGTCTGTGTGTAAATTTTTAGCCGCCTTCTATGGATTTCCGAATGTGATGCTGTTTTCAAAGCTTTTGCAAAAAACTGTGAATGGCAATGACAACAAATTTCATTGAAAACAGAAGCCACAAGGCCGTTTTCTTTGGTATTAATACGCTGGAAATTTCATTTTTGCATTTTTTGATCTTTTTTACTCGTAACGAAGGTTTGCGCAAAATCGCAGTGAATCTGTCGTAGAGGACTAAATTTTTTGGTTGTTGAATTACAATGAAGTGGATTGGAGTAAAGTTTGAATGTAGAACAAAATTTTACTTTGTTACAAAGGATAAAGAGTAGCATAGAGCAAAAATGCAGAAATGCATTTAATAACTGACATTTTGCTAAAAATTTATAACTTTTTCAGCGCTGAAAATCTTACGCTAGCTAAAGTTTTGTTTTAACCAATTTTTACTTGCCATCAATTACTCACCAACTGAAACACAATTTGTGTTTCCTTCACTGTCGGTCCCGCACACACGCCCAGTCCCACAAGAAGACTCTCGACACTGGACTTCTCCGTCCACGCACGTGCAGAACGATTGACATCGGGAATCTTCATAAAATCTTTGCCCCGCCTTTAGAAAATAATGAATTACTGACAAAGTATTGCTACTGTGGCATTGCCACTCAAACAATAATGCTGTTAATTTTTGCAGCACTTCGGTGGTTTCTTAAAATTAATCTAACACGATGAAAAAGCTTCAAATTTTTAGACACTGTTTTGCTGTATTTCTGACTTTAGAATGTATTTGACAGAAGAGCAAAGATGATAATATACCTCAGCCTGTTCTACCTTTATGGGATCTGTAAGACGTACCGGTAATTAATTATAACTCTGTCATTTTGCAATATAAGTTATTTTGCTTTGGGTTTTCCATTGAGCATTTTTTTGATGGTAACGTCAAATGTTCAGCAAACGAATTATGTGTAAATTGATAGCGAAACCGACCAGTTTGGTCGAAGGGTGATGCGTTTGTCTCTGAAAAGGGAAGCCTGAGGTCTAAATCTCGGGTCGGTCAGATCAGACGCTGTGTTTGTTGCCAACGGCTCATCACCGCTGCGACATTTCTCAAAAAAAAGCTGTGTTTACAACAAGCGTTATGCCGCGGAGATTGACCCGACAAACTAGTTACACGCTTCGACGTTATACAGCAATTACAATAAAGATTCGATTTGTGTTTTGTTTAATCTTCATTAATTAAAGTCGCTCACATACCGTGTAATATTCCCCTCTGTACTCGCATCCACAGTTCTCCCGTGGCACACATTCATCTCCAGATAGAACATGACCGCGGATGCATTCACAACCCTCAATGCAGGCTGGGTCGCATGTTTCGGGACGTCTGCGAGAGCAAGTTCGAGGGCATCTTGAGGTACAAGCTGAGTAGACTGAATTGGCTGGACACTCCAACGCTGAAACAGTTTCGAAGATAAATAATCGCTGACAGGTAGCTACCAAACTATTTCGCGTCTTCTAATTGTTATAGTTGCGGCGGTTGCGGCGGTAATAGTTCAGTCAGTCTTCCAGTTGAACTCCAGAACTGGCAATGCTTAGGTGGGTCCTTGGGAAAAACATTGCTCAATGGAAACGAGTAGTACACTCGTTGTGGTGGCCCTAGCTGTTGAAAGATTTGCAAACGGAACCTTAAAAATTATATTATGCTTTGGTGAGGTTGGACAAACGCAAAGTACTGGGTTCATAGGTATTATAAAAGAATGTTAATCTGATGTTGAAATGCAATGGCGATAGATGTTTGCGTCGCAATAGAGCGTTGCTGGTACATCGTTGTGCTGTAGCGGACGCGTCGTCATATTGTCGCGTGAGAGTGTGAGTTAATGTATGGCAGAAAAGCAAAATGCCCAACTAATGCTTTATCATTTTAAATCTGCAAAAAAACTCTTTTGATTCTATCTTAATCTGCAAAATCTGGTGGAATAGAATGCAGTGACTATAAGTTTCGTGAAGAGATTTTGTTTTGTTGGACTTTCATACTCACGTATAGCAAGTTCTTCTCTCCATGTTGGGCAAATTTGAAAGCCTAGATCCTGACACGTCTTGGCGTAAGCTCCCACAATGCTTTCCAAAGCAACTCTTGAATCTCCAAACGCGCAAGAATCAAAAACGCAATCCTGAAAATGTGACATCGAGTATTATGGTAGCAACTAAAACTTCTTCAATTACATAGCCATCATTCCACCCAAAATCTACAGTATAATATTGTATGATTATAGCATACGTGGGCTCACTTCAATGATAGAACAATCAATCAAGGTTCTAACTTGATGATCTTGCAACGCTGTGCAGTCGATTTTAAATTTATCTTTACAGAATTTCAATCTGAGAAAGACGTAGATTAAGTGTTACGTCAGTCAAGTTTTTCAACGGTATATTAACAATGATTGATGTCAGCGTTGTTGTTATTACCCGGTTCTTTCCTATAGATAAGAACATGGTGCTGTAGAAAAATGCTGCTCCACAGAATTCCGGCTAGACTTGGGAGCCCGGGAAATAAGAGCGGCTTTTACCACACCACTTAAAGAGAGGGTACCCCATCACCACAAAGACAGCTTCCACTGATGGGCAACCATCGGCATACGCGTAGCCGAGAGGGGGGCCCAGAGGCTCGGGCCCCCACAATTAAAATGCCACCAATGATAGAAATAATGGCAACAAAGCCTATTGTTCTTCAGTTTCAGTTTCTCTTTTTCGACTACAAGAGTACATGCGTACACCAGAATTAGTAATGATATTAACAATGACGACCAAGGCTTTAGACCCCCTCAATTCAAATGTTTTACAGCCAACTTAAATACATAAAAATTTCAGGATTTTTGTCCATAAAGTTGCAACCTCAGACCCTCATCTAACTTTTTTATGAAATTTAACCATCTATTGCACCAACTTCAAATAACAATCCACCTCCACCACGCCAGTATTAACGCAACAAAATACATTGGTTGAACAAATTATTGAATTTGAATTTAGGGGCCTGTGACCCCTGCTTGATGGTCGCACATATACTCCTAAAACTGGTTATTTTCATGACTAAATAAAAATCTCCCGAAACAAATCTTCAAGTAACTTATTATTTACTGCTAAAAATATTGCGTGAGGCAATTTACTTTGCTTTACCCCACCTGGGCCAAGTCACCTACAAAATTTAACCCTATACTCTAAGATTTTAAGCGTGTTTTAGACTTGACCTGAAAGGGAAGACTGAACAGTAAACAAATGATTTTTTCAACTGGCTTTCAAACCTTAAAAATTGTGTTCTTTCAAATGGCTCTCAAAACATGCGAAGTGTGATCCAAAATGGCATTAAAATAGCTATTTTTTCCAAAATATCGCCCAGCGGTTGGGAGCTTTGCCCGCGGACTACCATAGCTTTCGGCAGCTGGGGGCTCTGCCCCCATACCCCTATCTGTGATACGTTTGAGCTACACTAGTTTGTTCACCAATTTGGACATTTTTGGAAAACTTTTGGCTCAAGTCCCCTCTTTTTAGTAAAATTCTGATTTCATGCCAAATCAAGCCTAGGGCTTCTGGTCTTCTATTTTGCGTACCTTTGTCTCACAAAAAGTGCATTTGTTTGATACTTTCTGATGGTGTCGTTACATGTGATTCGGAGTTCGGAGCCCCTCCCCAATCAAAAATCTTGGCTACGCTTATGAACATCGGTCGCATCATACAACCCGCTGGGTGGACGACTTCACTAATGGTGCCTCTAATGAAGCACCGGTATTGATGCCATTTGTATTTTTGCAAGAAATTGGTTGCCGTGGATCCGTCAACTGCTTTTAAAAGAATAATAAAAAAATTAAATCATCTTACATCAAAGAATGGATTTGGGTCAATTGTTCGAGCACAACGGCTAAAACATCCATTTACATCTAATATGATTGAACAATCTACTTCGAATCGATCTCTGTTTTGCTGTGAACATGGAGTTTCTGGTTGAGCTACGTATCTCTCGCAACTAAAACAAATAAAGTAAATTTTGACCTTCAAGAATGATTTATATCACTTTACTGTACAACAGCCTCCGTACAACTTTTTTAAAAACAAGGACCTTTTGTCATATCGCTTAATGATCTCGCGTAGCTTTTTTCATCTTTATTCCTCTCTGTATCGGGGATCACAATTTTTTGGAGCGATCGAGACGTTTTGACGCGGCAGGATTCAGCTTTCGCGTAACAGCATTTCAGGAGCAAAGCGGCCGTGCGATGAGATCTTAAAGTGAAATCGTCCGCGTCAAGCAGTCGCTAACCTTTACATCGAGTGCGCAGGCCTAGTCGTAGAACAAAAATTCCTTAACATTGAAATCTGGAAAAAGCGTGTGTGGATAAGACTTGGCCAAACTATTATTTTTGATTTAGTCTTTGTTTTGAATTTTTAGGAAATTTGCGTTTAAACTATAAATATACAATTTTACTTTCGTTTAGTTCGGGTTTGATATTGATTCCCGAAAGCAGCCACATTATCCGTGATAGCCAAAGTTCGCAAAATTAAGATATCATCATCTGGATTACCATTGAAATCGCCACATAACCCTGAAACAAAAATATGAGATGATGCTCTTTGTTTAGTTATGTGTTCTAGGCAGATATGTTAGGCTGGTATGTTATGTTGTTGATAATATCTTGTGCATGTTTTTTGTGACAACCCATGCTGTTTAAGATCTTGAGTCAAATTATTATTTCTTTGGATGTAAAATGTTTCTAGGAAATAGTTAATCTATTTTAAGGTTCACGTCAAAGTTGGACAACGCTGTTTTGGAGTTAGTCTTCGTCAGTAACTCTCACAACTGTTCTTTGCATCAGTGGTAAAGCAGTTTACAAACGAGTATTATAGCCACTTGGGTTTCATAGTTTTGTGTTTTTTCAACCACAAATAAAATTTGATGAACTCTTGTTAGAGGGAAGGTACGGTAATGTAACAGCTCCATAGAGTTTAAATCTAAGGGCATACCTCGAATGTTCTCTTGAAACGTTCTATCTAATCCAACAGCAATGTAGAAATTGCCATCGTAGGAGACTTCCAATCCAAAGCTTGTTTGAATCGACACGAATCTTCCACTGAATCTAACGCTAAACTGATTTTCCGGCCTGTCGTATGGCAGATTTACAGGAACTCCATTGACCTGAAAAAATTTTAGACAGGAAATGTCACATCAGGTTGAGTTGATTTATTTTATCTTAGTTCTCACAAACATCTTTAAAATCTGCGGTGATGATTTCATCTACAAATGTGGTAGAATAAACAACTCGAACCAAAGCAGCTACATTCTCAAGAATAAACTAATCTCTTAACTACTTTTGGAGTTAATTTTTAAATGCAGCGAAGAAAGATTCAGTTCTGCAATTGTAAGTGCGTTGACACGACACATTATTAAAAATATACTCCACGTTATTAGCAATCGAACAAGTTAACATTTTGTAATCCACCGGCTTTGTTATTTCATACTCAAAGCTTTTGATTAAAATTAGGCGTAAGATGAATCCTCCGTGCTACGCCTGTGGACACGGGTTGCAAGACCTCACTCATCTCATTCTCAACAGTCCTGATATGAATCTCTGAAAAAGTCACCGTTAGAGTTGAGATCTTTTTCCAGACAATTTAGGTGTTGGCCGTTGGTAGTGCTTTTTTAAAAGTTTTTTACATTCAAAAAATGTCGAGTACCTCACTAAAATCAAATAACTAATTCCCTTACATGGACGTTTCTTCCTCTCAACAGCTCGATTGTTGTACGATCAATTCTCACATAAGCTTTTCGTAACCAGGAAACTCTTGTGTTGCCTCCTCGGTGTTCATTGTCGACCTGCCACATACATTTAGTAATCGTTATTTACTGTGGGATGTTAGCTTGGCTACGTGTCTGAGCAAAACCAGCTACAAATAACCAGCGCATCATTCTCCTACAACAATAATACGTTTTGAGAACCAAGGTCAAATAGCTGCACTACCCTTTTACCCACGTCATCACTTGCTCACACTTAGCCAATTAAATTGACTGATTAAACAGTATTTTTAACAGTTAAACTGCTTCTTACAAAAAAACAGCAATTATACAGGCAGAAGTTGCGTCAAAAGTGTTTTTTGTCTCTTGTTTAAGTACTACATCTTAATCCTTAGATAGCTTCTCTTTTTAACACTCTAACAACTCATGTAGACTTGCAAAAAGACGCACCCAAAATTTTTTCTGCTTAGTTTACAAACGATTAGTACTATTGCCAGAACAAAACAATTAATCGCTAATCTAATTCCGAGATTAAAGAAAATCAAGCCTTTTGTGTCACAAAAACACACAGACCTCAATGAGAAATTGCGGTATTCCATTACCAGCGTTTGTATTGTTAACCATCACATAGGAGCATGTTCCTTGGTAATCAAACTTCCTCCCATCGAATGTCGTGTAGTGAGGGTCTCCAATCGCATAGCAATAAGCTGATCTAGAAACTGAAAAATAGATTTACTATGTTTCTGTTGCATACTCATTCCCAGAAACTCTATAGCTTGTCTTATTGAAAAAAAGTCAAAGTAAACCTTGGTTACGTTTCAGCAACTAAACACTAACCAGCCACGCGCCAATCAGTGCTGTTGCTTTAGTTGTGAGATGCATTGCAATTACATCCTTAATAATGCATTGCAATTAATGAAGGATCAAGCGACAACAAAAACGCCACTTTAGTTTTATATTTATTACTGGAAGGTATCATCGGTAAACTAAGAAGTTTTGAAAATTTTGGATTGATTTATGTCAGATTGGCGGAGATATTTAAGCGTTGAAGAACGCAATGCGCAAAAGCTTGCCAGCCGTCAAGTGACGTCACTTTCGACCATCTATCCGCTATGTGGTAGCAGATCCTGTCTAACCAGAGGGTGGTAAGCTATAAATGGCGTAGAAAACTATGGGTAGCCCCAGTAGTAATCATTTGGTCGAATTGCTAACCAAGTTTTGTAAATCAGCGTCGTTAGTTGTGAAAATTAATACAGGAATTAGCAATTATCTGCATTGGCTAGTCGGTTACTAGACTAGTGGATTCCTGGTAATGGTGCGTGATTACTGAGTTTACGGCAATGGTAATTCAGTTAATAGCTATAAATAAATTAAAGCTATTTGCAGACTGATTCCTGCTGGTAGAAGCAGACAGTCATTTACTTGCAAACTTAACACCTACGTATATAAAAAATACTGCTGTAACGGTGTAAGGTCATGGATCTAGCCTGCTTGCTTTGCTTTCCGTAGTTGTCATTGACGAAGCCTTATATTGCTATGGTAAAACGAGTGTAGGGATATCAATTTTTTCAATTTCTCTGTTACCGATATTGCTTTAAGCCATGGCAGACTGCTTACTCTACAGCATTTTTTTTTTTTTATTTCACTAGGAATGTGCACGCAAGTCTATCAAAGTAACTAACAAAACCAAAAACTTGATAGTCCAATAACTTTTAAACAAAACAAGTTTAATTCCGGTAGCAATTTGAAATTAGCATATAGCAACAAATGACCTAAATGCAGTGCATAAAAAATCGCTAATACTGTGAACTGTCTTGTCTTAGACAATGTTAACATTTAGAAATTGGCGTTTTCCTGCCTTTACTACTATATTGTAATCAAGACAATTACAAGTTACCATTTTTATTTGGTGTTTAGATGAGGATTATCATCTAACTTTTTTTGAATAGTTTTTACTTGTTATGGCCTTCACCTAAAGTTTACAATTTCTTCACCGACAACTCACAAGGTGAAAATGTTTCTTGCATCACATTTGTAATATTTAACAGCTAAAAAGCGAATAGTTTGCAGTATTGCAAAAACCAAAAGCTGACTGAAGCCTCGTGTGTTTTCTGCGGTAACACCACGGTGCGGCCGTTGTTTGAAATTGACGTCATCACGCATGAGTTAACTCGCAATTTTGAGTTTTTTCCTAGGCAAAACGACTTTTTAGCACTAATAAATCTCTAAAAACATGTTGCTGCTTAATTACTTTTTTTGATGTTGGTGCTAAATAACTTTTTTCGATGTAGCAATTAAAACTAAAATAGCAAATTTACCTGGATACATGATCTTTAAGTAGCCTTGGCCAAGCGATAGCGAAGGAACATTGCAGTTTCTAAGTCAAGCAACTGCCTGCCCACCTGTCTACCATACACGGTGGAGGTTTACATGTCTATTTTTTTTTTCTTCGAAACGTCAAACAGGGAAGCTGTCAATGCCCCAATTTTCATAGCCTTTGGTTTGACCAAACCAGCAATCGAACCCGAGTTTACCGTTTCAGTTACAAATGCTCTATTCGTTTGTATCACTAATGGGTGACTGGAGAATCTTCTACAGAATCAACAGATTTCGGTTTACTTTTGTATATTGGGTCAAATTAGAAGCTTCAGATTAAGAAGAACAAAAAACGCGGCCCGTGTGAAGCCCCAGTAAAGGTGGGAGACGGGTAACAGATAGGATCGTGACTCAAAATCTCCAAGATCACTTTGCTGCTTCCTAGCCAAAGTAACTTGGTTAATGTTCGTGATCGACATGTAATTATATTTACTTACTACACTCGGTTGGAAAGGTATTGTTCCATGTTCCATCCTCTCCACATGTGGATGAAGGATTGCCTTCCAATATGGAGGTTGGGTCCATGCAACTAAACGTTACTTGATCCCCGATGCTAAAAAAGGCGTTGACAGTCGAAATGACCTCCCCGTTAAATTGAACTTGGATATCGTCGGATAGATCGGACAAATGACATCGCCTCTCTACAAAATAATTAAAATTACCTTTTGAAATACGTCACGTTACGTTATCTTACATCACATGCTTTTTTGTGTTTTTTCACTGAACCATACGTGTAATGAAATAATTATAGATATCGAAAATATTCCAATTACTAACAGTCGTCTTTCCTTTATGTACCCTAGAAAGTAAAAATTATGTAGTAACCTAATAAGCGGATTGTCTTACAATAACCAGATATTGCAATAGTAGTTAACGGATTAAAAGCATGAAAAGCGGCTAAAACAGCTCGAAAGAAATAGCCTTCGAAAGCAGAAACCAATGTTTATATCATAATGTCTTTGGTGTACCTAACAATATACGCACCACATTCGGTAGGGTAAGGACCACTCCATGTTCCATCCGGTAAGCATGTGACTACGTTAGGACCAACTATTGTTTCGTCACTGTTGATACAAGTAAACATCAACAGAGTGTGAGCGCTGACTTCGAAGCCTTCAATAAGACGCGGAAAGCTGCTTGTTTGTGCGTCGATTCCATCCGCGATCGCCAAAACGCGACAAGTCACAGCTATAAGCCAAATAAAAATATCAACATTTATTTACTAATTTGTAGAGAAACGTCAGTTAGAGTGCTCAACAAAGCAAAGGTAAGAGCGAATTTAACCATCAAATATACATTTATCGAATATATATTTCTCTGACCATGCTGTTCATTGTGCATTTTTACAGAAGATTGGAACCAATCTTAAAGCTTCCTGACAAAACAATTAAAATATGAACTGTTAATGGACGACGTTGGCAAGGATTTACATTCATTTAAGTAGTCATTTTGTTTGGAGCTCTGAAGTAGCTTCAAATTATGCCAGAAAATCAATTTTCTTGCAAACTCCAAACTCGGGAAGAGGCGTAATGCCCTACACTCCAATTCAATATTTTAATTTACATCCAATTTGAGGGATAGAGGCCAAAATACCTGCTAAACACTGAATTACGACAACATTTACGGCCGAACTTTGACTTAAAATTGTTAGTGAAGAGCAGATCTTTTGTCCGTTGTTACCAGAGCTGGGCACCCGCTGCTTGAAAAGTAGCGGCGCTGCCGCTATTTGGCAAAAAAAGCAGCGGCGCTGCCGCTTATCGCTACTCAAATAAAAAAGTAGCGCCGCTGCCGCTACTTGCATGCAAAACAGCGGCCGCTGCCGCTACTTTAAAAAAATTAATAGTACAAAGAACGATGGCATTCAAATACGGTATCTAATGGTGAAATTTCAACTTTATTTACGAAAGTTAATTATTCAAGCATTTTAGATATTGATTCAGGTTACAATCGGCATTAGCAGGCTTAAATGGTAGACAAGTAAGCAAATTACCATTTAATTAGGTGTTGGCATGCTCCTTTTAAAAAAAACAAGCATTTCAAAATGCTGATTGGTTAAACCAGCGCTTTAGAAATTACCTAGGAAGTTACCCTTGGAAGTTAAATTCTTTATCGCATTTTCTACACAAACAAAAGGCAATAAGAAATATCGACTCAAATAAGTTAAGGTTTTGCCATTAAAGCACAATAACATACAGTATTCAGCTTCTATACAATTCTGTCCCGGCTTGTATAGCTCTGAAGTAGTCGATCTGTTTATCACACTCTCGGCCCTCAACCACAAAAATAATTTTTCGCGTAGAGATTCGAAAGGAAAATTTATCAATCGACCGAGTTCCAAAACATTTCTTGGAGTTTTGTAGAAATGGTAGGTGATTCAAGTCCCTGCGATGATTTCGTACGACTTTGACACAAAAGTAGATCGAGCGTTTAAGATATTGGTGTTTACGAAGTCGAAGGAGATACGTAGTAATGGCGTACATGTTAAGCAAATGATGCTCAATGCGATTCATGTTACACTGAGTATTTTTTCTACGAGTATAACTCCATAACTAAGTTGTCTTTGAAGCTTATTTATTACCTGGTTCTATTTGTTAGTTCAATTCTCAGCGCATTATAAATTCAATTCTTAGTTTTACTGTTAACTGTTGTAGCAAAATTTATTTTACTACGCATTGAGGTAACTACTCAAGCCAGGCGCCACGGGGCATAGGCGTAGCCAGAAGGGGGGGGGGGGGGGCGAGCCCCCTCCAATTGAAATGCTATCTATGATAAAAATGTGACAAAAAAACTATTGTTTCGTCAATTTTAGTTTCTTTTAGGATTTTTTGCCTTTAACAGTAATTAACAACAATATTGACGACCAGGGGGCCCGGGCCCCTCTAAATTCAATTTTTGCCAATCAATTAAAATGTATAACCCGGCTGAAATTAAGAGTTTTTATCATAAAAGTTGCCACCTCGGGCTCTCATCTAACCTTTTTAAAAACGTAATGCAATAACAAGGCGGGATTTACCATATGGCCCAGTGCCAGGAGCCCTGTGCTCAGATGGTAAGACTTTATTTTTGGTCTACACTTATGTTTGGCAGGATGATGTTGGGAAAATCTTAAAGTGCCAGGGGCGCCGTGCAATGTAAATCCGGCCCGAGCAATAACATGTAATTAAGCGTAACCATCAATTATACGGTTTTCAGTAACAATTCACCTCCATCCACCTCGTTAGTTTTTACGCTAAAAAACGCGTTTGAAAAAAAAATTATCTATGAGAAATGCTCATTGAACAAATTATTGAATTTAAATTGAGGGGCCTGGGGCCTCTTAACCGTACATGTACTCCTACAACTGGTTATTTTCATGTCAAAACAAAAATCTCTAAGGAAAATCTTCGAGTGGATTATTTACTGCTAAAATACTTATAAAAATTTAACCCCAACCTGCAAAATTACAAACGTATTTTCGACCAAATTATAAGTAAAAGGAGAATTGAAACAATTTAATTTTTTTCAATTGGCTTTCAAATGTTAATAATCTACTTCTTTTAAATGGTTCTGAACACGTGCGAAATGTGATCCAATGGCATTAAAATAGCTTTTTTTTCAAAAAAATTCCAAAAAATCGCCCTGCGACTGAGGGCTTCGTCCCCGAATCCCCGTCTGTGATACGTTTGAATAAACTGGTTTACTTACACAAGTTTCCCAATTTAGATATTTTCAATTGTAACTTTTGGTTTAAGCCCTCTCCCTTACGAAAACTCTCGGTTAAGTGCCAAACCAGGCCACGGCTTTTGATCTTCCATTCTACGATATCTTTGTCCCACAAAAATTCCTTTTTCGAAAATTTCTGATGACTTCATTGCATGTGATTTTTGGTTTGCCCCCCCCCCAATCAAAAATCCTGGCTACGCCTATGCACGGGGGATGGCATTTCGAGCCGTGTCCCGCCAAATCACTGCTTGAGCTCCGCAAGCGAGAGTAAACTTTTGTAGTAGCACAACTAGCAAACTTTTGCCCAAAAACAGGTAACCACAAACGCTTTTTTCTGTGAAACAGCAAGACTGATCAAGTGAACGTAATCAAGTAGCCTTAGATTTTGCGATGAAGTCCTTTTTTTTTATTTTTTTAGGCTTCACCTCCAAATTTGAGGGCAAAATCCATACCAAAGAAGGATAACACAGGATTTGGAGCAAAATATTCACCAGATCGCTGCCGCATTCCGAATTCGTCTGGTCTCGGCTGCGTAAGCGTCCCCCTGCCCAAGTTTTTGTGCCCTCCCCCCTTCCCCAAACACAATACTCGGGCTCCGTGCCAGATACTGTACTGTTCTATTCGCAGTGCACGATTTATACTGTGGTCTGTGACCAAATTGCCAGCAAATCATCTTCATTTGTTGTACTAAATGCTAGCATTTTGAGGAAATATTGCGGAAAACCGTCTTTGCTATCAGCAAGTTTTTAGCACTTTATCGAACTCTAATTATTGCATTTTCGTTAAAGAGATACTGCTCGAAATCGGCTTAATTGAAATCGGTACTATCAGTTCAAATTGACCCTCTACTAGACCACATTATTCGTTCAACTTCGATTGAGCAAAAATCGGACCATGTGCGATAAAACTCGCCTATACATACAGTATAAGAGCAACGACAAGACGTCACAAAGGTCGTGCATGTTCTACTAAACTGAAATAACGAGATAACAAGAGCAGAGTGAAAACAAGCGGAGAGTAAAGACTCCAAACGGTAACGTGTGAAAATGTGAATTGAAAAAGTCTTGGAAAGAGTTTATTAGCAGTAGCGGCAGCGGCAGAAAATTTGCTTAAAAAACAGCGCTGAAGCGCTGCAGCTTTTTCGGCTAAAAAAACAGCGACACTGCCGCTTGTCGCTGGTGGCAAAGAAAAGCAGCGGCGCTGCCGCTACCGAAAAAGTAGCGGCGCTAGTAGCGCCCGCTGGTGAACAGCGCTGCTGTGCCCATCACTGGTTGTTACCAACTGCAGTTTGTACTCTGATAAGTCGGCACACTAACAACACCAAATTTTGTTAAAATTCACAGTAAATACGCGTATTTGCTTTCGGTTTTACGTCAAGTGTAGATCGTGCCTCGAAACCACATAAAGCTTAGAGCTAATTCATCTGGAGAGATTAAAGGAGCTTGGCAATTAAGTCGAAAAATGCTATATTCCACAGTTGTAGTTGCTACTACGCGGCTGTTTCGTGGGATAAGATGTTAATGCAGCAGAAATGCTATACCATAGACATCAGCTAGGCTGGAGAACAAATATTTCACAGTTCGTAGTCATTATCATTCTGAGAGAGAAAGAATTAAACAAAATGACGAGACCCTTTATGGCTTCTACCCAGACCAAACATAACTTTTTGCAATGCCAGAGTAGCCAATTAGTTATTTTATTTTTTGGAAAGCTCTAGAATAATGCTTATGTTAGTAGCTTTTACACTTAAGATAAAGACAGAAAATAACATTTAAAATTTAATATAAATCTCTAAATACTTACCAACTTCACAAACCAAGTCATTGTTTCTGGCGGCATCTGTCAGTCGAGTTTTGCACTGTTACAAAACAAACAGTTTTGATTGAGTCTATGATGAGTTTTTACAAAATTTTCTAGTAACTTTTTCTATGCCAAAAACAAATCTGCAGTAATTTTAGCACGAAAATTTAAATGAAATATCGGTCTCAATTCTCAACCATAGTCCAAGCTCGGTGCGAGCCCTAATTCGGTTTCTAGTCTAGATGCTAACAAATATAACAGAATTTCGTTTTTAGATTAGCTTCTCAGTCGAATCAAACAAAAATGTTAAAATGGGATGATTTTGCATCTCACGGTTTAATTTTGAGCTCCAAAACGAACTTGAGGTTTCTTGTGACAACTGAATTGATTCGAAGACCTCAAATCCGTTTGTTGTCTCTTGATCAAAGCAACTTAGTATATAAACACAATGAGTAGATTAAGTTGCATACACTGTTGATCCAAGAGCGAATTCTTGTAACGTCAGAATAAAATCCTGGATAGGCATAATCGTTTTGTCTCCAAGCGCATCCGAATCCAAAACTCACTACACCCAGTTGTACCCAACATCTTCGCGAGTTATCAGCTGTTACGATCTGCGAAAAACTTTCACGTAACAAAGCTCAAGCATTTCCTGAAATTGCTGGAAATTGTTTGTAATAACGCATTATCAAAGCATTGCTCCTTCCCCAGATGTGGCCCGTCTCAAAGCTGGGCCCCTTTAAGTTGAGCTAAAAGCCACCGAACTTGAGAAGCGTTTTTTTTTTTTTCTTTGGTCCTCACCTGACAAAAAAAGAACATCAAATTTTGAAAGAAAACCTTTTTTTTTGCCTTCATTTGATGTCGGCCGAAAATACCATCGAATTTGAGCTTAAAGTCTTGATTTTACCCAAAATTTCGACCAAACGTGGGCCCCAATGGAACTTGCCTCCCCTTCCAGACACAAAACTTTAGTTACACCACTGATTATGTTACTACTAGCAGTTTCACATGTCCATTTTTTAAGCCCGAGTATTGGTACCTTCCCTCACGTTGGCGAGTTATACCGAAAAGAGGGCCAATTTCTGATGGAACTGTGCCAATTCAAAGACTCGTATACCCAAAACCACATAGCTAGCATACAGTTACGAGACTCGGTAATCGCTAGGCACCAGACCAAAAAATCGGGCTTGAAAAGTGGATATTGCATGTATATTATGCGTTATCAGCCTGAGATTTTTTTTGTAAAGTTTTTGAGATCATATAGATTTAAAATAATTAAATTTACAACGATAACATTAATTTTCGATCTCCAATAATAATAAAATAGCTATAAATTTTTTTTAAAGGAGCTGCTTGAAATGTTCCTAAAATAAAAACTTTTAAGCGAAGTTTTTTAGCACCTCACGAATAAGCGGTCCTCCACTGTCTCCTTGACACGTATCTACCTCTTCCGAAACATTTGCACGAGCGCAGATCATTTGATCGGTGTAAGGGACGAACAAAGCAAGGTTTCCTAGTCGTTCTCTCTGAAATTGGTTCACTCTTCTGATTGCCTCCTCACAACTTGATAAAAAATTGGGTTGTTGTTGCTAGTTATACCGTCATAATTGATCATGTCACTAAAGATTGATGGTTGAGTGGATAGAGCGTCTGCTACTGAAACGGTAAACACAGGTTCGATTCCCGGTCGGGTCAGACCAAAGACTATAAAAATTGGGATTTATAGCTTTCCTGCTTGACGTTCAGCAATTAAAGGGACAGTGTGAAGCCTCCACCGTGTGTGGTAAACAGGTGGGCAGGTGGCAGGTTGACTCAAAGACCAAAAGGTCCCTTTGCTGTCTCCCGACCAAGGTAATTCGGTGAATAAAATGTAACTACTGCAAAAGAAAGACTGTTAGGTTCGTTGATTAGGACTGCCGAGATTTTTCTTGTGGATTAGATCAGGGTGCAACGTTCCCTCTATTAAAACCCAGGTTTGAACTGTAGATCCCGGATGAGAACTGGCTATTTCCATAGGACTTGAAGAGTAGGTAACTAGATAAATCCATAACTACCAATTGTCCGGCTTACTGATGAGATCAAAAGAGGAGTTGAAGAACACACTTAAAATCGGCTGAGTTTTAATCGACCTGACTTCTACGTATGTCACGGTATGGCACAGAACCGCTGGTTCTGAAAATGTTCCACGTAATCCGGTTTTTCTGTTTGTTTCATTCTTACGCTACAACCGCTGGATAAATGGCGTCAATATTCTACGCCTTAAACATACAGAGAATCCCAGAATCTCGCAAAATAAATTACGGTCAATTCAGCTGTTATCATCAAAAAGCTTAAAAGTGAGATTGCATCAGTAACCATTCAAACCCAGTGAAAAGTATGAAGTAGTAGTTTTAAGTAAATTCTTTGATTTCCAGCAACATCTTTTTTCTGAAGACTTTCACGTGTCTTGTTAGTAAGCTCGTTTTATTACGGTACCTGCTTATTGCTGAGTCATGCCAAAAAAGCGCCAAATCACAAAAGAACCAGCCAATCAAAGAGTTTTTATGTTTACGGTGTTCTTTTGGTGACATACTTTTATACTGTATATGCTTTGATTGATAGGTTTCTTTGTAGTTTAACAGTTTTTTGCATGACGCAGCAATTTTAATTCGCAGGCACCGGAACCAAATTCAGGCCTAAAAGGTGTATATATAGCAAAACGTAACCCGACCCAACTGTGCCGTCACTTACACTTCGTTGCTTTCGATGTTGATTGAAGCCTGTTTCAGTTGTCTTGATGGTCTTGTTTGGACCAACAGCCCGAAGTTGACTTGCTGCGTGCTTCCGAATCCAGTTACCATCACATTCACTTGCTCTGTTGGGTTATCACGCCCGGTCAGCCATGCTCCTGAACGAACAAACAGTCAAACAGTTACTAAACAAGTAATTCTTTAGGCGTAAAAAAACAAAGGTCATGTGATTGATAGCGTCAAAAAATGTTATTGAAACTCCAAGTTTATTTACAAAGTTGCCGTGGTCACGAGACAGCAAAATAATGTTGCAGTCTCCGAATCAAGCTGCCAACTGTTTTCCTTCTCACCAGGTGGTTGCTCCACACTGTCCGTTATAATGTTGAACGTCGAGCAGCGAAGCTTTGAATCCCAAACCGCATTTTCAAGATTTGAAAAACTAATCAGAAAATTTTGCTGTAAATTGAGGCTGAAAGAATTGGTGTAGAATGTTAGGGTTAAATCAGGTTTTTCGATTTCTAAATTTCCAATGATTTTTATTAGTACGTACTTTCCAAAGGGATATGCTATTTTCATGTACCGTAATCAATTTATTTTTGCTACTACATGCATCACGTTGTTCTTATATTGTAAATAGCGCGTAGTTTTTGGGGAGTGTTTTTTCATTCTGATTGGACCTAATACAGTCGAGCTCATTGCAAATGTGGTTTCCCTATTCGGACCAGGCAAAATTTTTTGGTTAATGGCCCAGGGGGGGATCAATTCGACACAACAAACTCAAACGTTAATAACTCCTAAATTACAAAAGATAAAAAATCCGTTTTTGCTCCACGAGAAGCTCAATTTTCTGATAAAAAGTCTAAAATTTTTGTCATTATATTTGCAACCTTGATCTTCAATTAATTTTAACACAAGTTAAGGACTATCAGAAGCGATCGGTTTGCTTTTTATCTGCATAATGTTAATAAGCGTTTGATTGCCATAACGCGGCATCGCAGCTGGAGTTTTTTCCTTTTTGCTTAGCACTACCAAATATGGTATTTTTTGTATAAAATTTATAAAAAAACAAGCATCAAATCACATTTTTTCATATAAGCTGTAACTAACGTCAATAAAATTGGTTGAATTTTGATGTAATTTTTAGTATGCTGAAGATTTGTAGTCTAATATAACTTAGTAAGAGTTTTCACTTGGAAAACTCGTACTATGGGTTTCATTCTCAATATTGTAGATCTGGCAATGCTAAACCTAATCAAAAGTGCAGCATAGCATTCTGTATATAACAACACTGTTATAAAATTTTTATATAACAACATTTTTATCATTAGTCAAGTGGATAAAGCGTCTGTTACTGATACAGTAGATTTGGGGTTTGATTACCGGTCTGGTCAAACCAAAACTTGAAAAAAGTTTATATTTACATCCAGCTTCCAGGCTAGATATTAGCAATAAAATGGGCAGTGTGAAGCTTTCACCGTGTGTGATAGACAGTTGGGCAAACGACAGCCTTTTCTCGAAAAATGAACAATTTTTTCGCTGTCTTTAGACAACTTGGTAAATAAAAATGCGATTACTTCGAACTTACGAAAAAAACTTTCAAAATGTGTCGGACCGAGTGTAGTGAATGTTAATTTTTTCAAGCTATTTTTTGCTCGATTTTTCACGGACTTTTGAATTATAAGTAAAAAAGAAATTGGTCTAACTTGATACTCGGATTCTTGGTTCTTTTTTTAGAATAATGCTTTCGATAATTTGAAGTAATGCAATAGGTTTTGGCGTCGGAATAGTTTTTTTTTTTTGTTGCTTACGTCGTGAAAGATTACGTTGTCTAATATTGGAGAGTAATTTTTTCTCAAAAATTCTGCAGTTTTTATGAAGTTTATCCAAGAAAACCTAAATTAATTTGATCATTGCTCGCCATAAGGTTTCCAACATCTTGTATAGTACCCAACGGGTTTATCTTTTAGTGTATTATCAGGAACAATTTCAGAACTAAACAGGAAAAATTACTGTTGTTTCCAACATTGTAATTACATCTAATGGTGATACTGATCGAAATACCTTTTTTTTAATCACTATTCGTATCATTCTACAAAGACTGTCTAATAATTCTCAAGCGTAACGATTTTATCTTGCTAATCTTTCAGATTTTATTTCAGAGGAGGCTTTGCAACAAAATGTTGCAAACTTTGGTTATTACTAGGATTAGAGATGAATAAGTTTAGAAAAAAAAGGGTAAAAGTAGTGTAATCCCAAGGGTAGAAATTTATTTGCAGGTTTTCATCTTTGATCAAAATCTTCAAAGCTATTCTATTCCTATTGTCCTCACATTCAGAACCAGTAATATTGTTTTTCTATGCAATAAAGCCGTTAGATAGTTGCAGTAAATTAGAAACATTAAAAATTTGCCAACGACATCAGTGAATTTAGATATCTTAGTTATTTATGATCACAAAAAAACTAGTATAAATTCATCTATTAAATGGTCAGCTAATCGGATTGTTACTCGCAAAGTCTGTTTTCCGTTTTTATATTTTGTATCTACAAACATATTTTTTGTAGTTCGTGAATGTACACACAAAAAAGCCAAAATTGAAAAGTAATAAAACAACATAAATTTTTAGAATTTAGCATGCTGCGGTTGCCACCTATCATTATAGACCACAAATGAAAAATCAATGTGAAACTCAGTAATATCTGCAACAGTATGCCATGCTGTAGGCCTGTAGTAGCATCTAAAAAGAAATTGGTAAATGCAGTAACAAGTGTAATATACCACATAGCACATTTTACACTGCACGTACAGTACATACCCAATAATTGTTGAGTTTGATGTGATTTTAATAAAAAATTTTAAATATTTATACTAGCAATTGGTTATTGCTTCAAAAATTATTTTTTACGTAAAGCTTTTAGTAATAATAACCTTGAATAACAAAACAGGTAAAAATTGAAAATAATGATTCCGAAACAAATATTATCAAAAACTCTCTACTTTTGTAATGTTATTGAATATCGAAAAGGCATAAAAAATTTTGCAATTTAGTGAAAACAAAGCGTATGCTCACAATGAAGTTATTAGTGTGCTGTTACGTCACGCGCAAAGAACACTCGGGTAAATTTCTGTTTTGGATGTTATCACTTGAACTACATGAAAAAACTTTTCGCAGTCAAAATTATGCATATGTTTTTTGAAAAATGAAACGAACATCATTCTACTGATACTGCTACTTAGCAGAAATTAAAAATTTATTTAAAATTTGCGTTTTTCTTTTTTTTTAGTTTCCAGAAATAAATTTCGAGCATAAGGACTACCGAAAATAATGCTGCATGCCACACACTTAATAATTTATGGGCATTTTTCACTAATATATATCAGAAACGTGAAAAAAAATTGGCAAAAAACAAAAGGATTTGCGCTTATGTTGGCCTCTAATTCTTTTATCAATAAATACGTTTATTTTGCTTAATTGCAATTCTTATTTATTAGCGAAATGCTAAAAATGAAGCTTAGTTTGAAATTTGGTAAAATGATACGAAATGGTCTGAGAAATTCAGCAGCGAGCTATTGAAATCATAATGAAAATTATAATGCCTCAGGCAAAATAGTAAATGAAAATCTATCATCACAACTTTTTTTGAACATTGATTGCAACAAAAGCCGTTCAAGTGGTCACTGGACTTACGTTCGAAAAAGCGTAAAATTACTACTCACGACAAAGCAATTGGGACTGACAGATGTCACGTATAATAATTTTGTATACCTGAGATATAATTATTTGCTGTGTTTTAACGTGTACGTGACTATTTTGTTTGTTTTGCCGCCTTTTTGATTTGAAATATTCGAGATGATTCCTTTCTAGTATATTCTACCGTCTTCTATAAGTCACCGAAATAACTAGTTGTTTATCATTCTTAATTGCTATGTTTAGATTTGAAGTTTGTGACATCATAATTATGTGAAATTTGTTACCATAAGCTTGTATATTTTTTCTATTGTGACATATCAAGGATTGTTCTGGGATATGCGATAGCTTTTGTGGTAGTATAAATAGGCGGGTTGTTTTTCATTCTATATTCTGATATTCCAAGAGTGGGTGATTTTAGATATCAGCTTCTTAGGCAGTTTTGCCGAGTTTGTGTATCTGTGGTTGGCTTGTGTAGCCAGTAGTGGCAACCTGAGTTGGGCGGTCGCGGTTAGGTGTTTTACGATCTCAATTGGTCAATCGTAAAAAGTTTTAGTGGAGCAATTTTGCTCAGTGAGAGGGTTTTGTGTTTCAATTTTAAATAGAAGTTTTAATTTAAGATTGGAGTGCTGCTTTCTGAGATTCAAGAAGCTTAGCGAACTATCAACTACCATTTTCGATTTGTCAATTAACATCTTATTCATTCTCTAGTTTTAGTCGACGTGGACAATTTTAGAGATTAAAGATTGTACTCTAGCCAAGTATCAACGATCGCGACAACAGGTTAAATTAATTTTTCAAAATTTTTGCCAGAAACGCAGGGTTGACCTTGAGAAATGTTTATTAACTCCGAATCTAGTTGTCATACGACAATGGTTTTAAAAATGAAAGTTAAAGCAGTAAGCTTTAAGAAAAGTCAAGAAATTTGGTTATTGTGGCTTGACTGCTTCATAGCAAAAATTTCTAAATAAGTGAAGAGGGGTAGCTAATCGATCTCCCCCTGGGCCGAATAGGGTTAACAGCACAAAATCAGTGATTTAGTGGATAAAATGTACGCTGCTGAAACGATAGTTGCAACAAAGGATTTATGTAAAGCCACCATCGTGTGAGGTAGACAGGTTGCAGGTGGCATTTTGACTTGAAGATCACAGAGGCCATTTCACTGTCTCTTGGCCATTACAATTCGCTAAGAATAAAGAAAAATCAAATCTTTATTATGCTCGCAGTATTACACCGAAGGGTGTAGTTGTCATTGCCCTGGGGCAACACAGTTCCTTTCGAAAACGAATACCAACCTTCAATAGCACATGCTTCTTCTTCGGTCTCATTTCCTGAGAGAAGTCTTTCACCTCTGGAGTTGACGATCTCATCAGGGGTGACACAAGTCCCAGTACACGGAAGGCAAACTGGACGAATGTAATCAGTGAACGTAACTTCCCCACCCGAGCCTTCGTCCAACTGGTGGAAACTTTCTTCGACAATCAGCACTTCAGTCCCAATACGAATCTAAATTTGAACGATTATTATCTAATGACAGCATCTTGTTTTCATCATAAAACGATTAGACCCACGGAAAACGACACTTGTAATATAGAGAAGACCCTGCTGTAAAAATAAGTTGCAACAAACTGTGCGTAAAGTCGAGTTGACAATATAGAGTAGTTTTGCTCATACATCTTTCAAGAAGACTATTTTCTTGACCTCACTTTAGTTTTGCGCAATCCTAAACCTGTCTCAGGTTAATCGTGCCCTGTGATCTCATGGACCCACAGGCCCCGCAAAATCAATCTCCGACCATGCAAGTGGCCCTGTGGTAAACATATCATTGCGAGCAACTTACCAGTGCGTAGTCATAATCGAACAGACTGGCCTCTTCGTACTGAGGATGTTTAATGATGAATCGTGGACGGTAAAGTTTTCCCGAAGCGCTAGCCCTCGTATTCCTGCTGGGTAGCTCGGTGTAACCTGGAAAAACATACAAAAGTTTTCAGTTTTTTGACTCATTTTGCAGCTAATTAGCTCTAGGCATGTTCGCTCGATCTAGTTAAACAGTTAATGCGCTATTTTACCTTCAATACAAAATTTACTTTACCCGATCTCGAGTGCGTAGTATCAGACTTGGAATCACAAGGTTGAAGGTTTGGTTCTTCTCTGTTACTAATTTGAGAAATTATATAAAGTCTAATCAAGACCTATTTTAACTACTGTATAGACACTAAGCAGAAAACACGACAATTATTTGTGTGGCTGTTTCATTCGTTTGGCTCCTCAAAGGTTAATCGTTTAATATAATCTTATTCAAATGGAACATACCATCGCGATACAATGCGACTTGTTGAAAGCATTTTTGTATTAGTTTATCATCGATCACTTTAACTAATTTACCGACCCTATCAATTTCGACGTATGCAAGGTACTGTAAGAATATTTTGTGAAATTTCATGAACATTGGCGTAGGCAGGATTTTGTTATGGAAGAAGGCCTTTCTTTTAAAATTAATGTGTAATTTGCACCGAAAAAAAGATTTTCATTTCTGAGAAAGCGTAATTTTGGCCGTGAGTTAAGTATTTGAAGCACTTTTTGCCGGACTTCAGATATAAGAACTAAAAAAGGGTTCTTACGGTGCATTTAAGGCCATGTATTTGGGTTTCATCCGTCCGGACCACATGCGTTGTTTTCCCGTTTATTTCCAAACGAGAAAGAGGCATTTTTTGTACTGAAAAATTCACACAATATAGGGGGGTTTCACGCCACAAAATCCCTCCCTTCATGTCTACGCTACCGAAATGGCCCTTTACTTCTGTGATGATTATCGCGTTTGATATCTATTTTATAAAGAAATGCTAACGCAGAACTAATTTTGTCGTAAGTATAGCATTGTTCTAAGTATTTTCCCACCACAAATTTTCTTCTGTAGCTCAGATGTGTGCGGTAACCGGGAAGGAAACATAAAACTTGAATTGTCACGTATTAAGCGATGTGATATTGCTCATTGTGACCTCACAGAGCTACGGTCGCAAGCAAGTAGTTTCGAGACTTTAATTAAACTTTAACTTCCGGCTTTATTTAGGCGAAAGCGCACGTTTAGCATGTGGTCACAAGCCACGTTTGCAAGCACCAAAATTTTGTTGGACCAATGTTCCATTAGTTCCATCAAATGTGGTGTACCAAAAAACTAGCATTTTGCTGCAATCTTTGGATTCATTGTCGAAGTGTGACTGTATTTTGACCTTTTTATCAAACAGTCACGCAACATAACAGCGTTATAGTGGTGCCTTCAACTTATTTCAATATTGTAATAATAAGTCAATTAAGATGTTTTTTGACGTTTTTTGACGTTTGACAATTAAGATGTTTTTTGACGTTTGCTTCTTTTAAGTAGTCGCCGTTCTGGTGGCTCTTCCCTAGGCTTCCGAGTTGGTAGCCTTTAGGCCAGAAGCACGCAAAACGATTAAAAAAAAAAAAAATTATTTCGATATATTGTACAGGGTGCTCCGAGAAAAAATGTAATTACTTTAATTTGATTTCATTTGCACATTTTTTATACAGCAAACTTAAAATGCGAGGTATATTTAGTCAAATAGGTTGGATTGTGTATGAAAGTCAAAGAAACTTCTTGTAGTACACATGTTCAATATGACACCCATTTCAGTTGAAACATGCTTTCACGCGCATGCAGAAATTTTGGACCACTTTTTGCCATGTGTCGTTGGTTATTTCAGCTGCATAATCTGCCACGTTCTGCTTAAGATCAGCTTGCATTTGAGGTCTGTTGGCATAAATCTTCCATTTTGCTGCTCTCCAAAACTAGAAATCAAGTGTATTTAGATCTGGGCTGTGGGGGCCCACTCTTGATCTGTGTTGAGGCTGATCGGACGATTCTTGAACAAAAAACCTCAGATGTTTCAATAATGCATGGGCTGTGTGAGTTTTAGCACTATCCTGCATGAACCAAGCCAGTCTCAACTGTCCTTGGGTTAGTTTCTGAGTCAGGTCACCACGAAACTGGTCAAGAATAGCGATATAACGCTCACTGTTGATGGCAACGGTGTGCCCATTTTCATCGAGCCAGTAAGGTCCCAGCAAACTGTGCTTTGCATTGAAGGCCACAAACGCAGTGACCTTCGGACTTTTGAGGTGCTTCTCACCGATTTCTTCTGGACTAGTTTTTCCAGATTTCTCCAGAAAGTATCCCAGAAGCAATTGGTGAGAAGCACCTTAAAAGTCCGAAGGTCACTACGTTTGTGGCCTTCAATGCAAAGCACAGTTTGCTGGGACCTTACTGGCTCGAAGAAAATGGGCACACCGTTGCCATCAACAGTGAGCGTTATATCGCTATTCTTGACCAGTTTCGTGGTGACCTGACTCAGAAACTAACCCAAGGACAGTTGAGACTGGCTTGGTTCATGCAGGATAGTGCTAAAACTCACACAGCCCTTGCATTATTGAAACATCTGAGGTTTTTTGTTCAAGAATCGTCCGATCAGCCTCAACACAGATCAAGAGTGGGCCCCCACAGCCCAGATCTAAATACACTTGATTTCTAGTTTTGGAGAGCAGCAAAATGGAAGATTTATGCCAACAGACCTCAAATGCAAGCTGATCTTAAGCAGAACGTGGCAGATTATGCAGCTGAAATAACCAACGACACATGGCAAAAAGTGGTCCAAAATTTCTGCATGCGCGTGAAAGCATGTTTCAACTGAAATGGGTGTCATATTGAACATGCGTACTACAAGAAGTTTCTTTGACTTTCATACACAATCCAACCTATTTGACTAAATATACCTCGCATTTTAAGTTTGCTGTATAAAAAATGTGCAAATGAAATCAAATTAAAGTAGTTACATTTTTTTTGGAGCACCCTGTAAATCCTACCAAATAAAATATGACTTTAAGCAAATCAAATTAATTTTACGTTGCAAGCATTTGTACACAGAACTCATTGGTAACGTTTTTTACTTAATTTGGGATGCGGTGAAACGGACTGTTTTGCAGTCGCTTTCAAGGAAATTGTTACAAGATTCTTGCAAAAAAATTGCAAAAATTCTCCACTGGCTTTGCATTCGTTGTAGTGCTCTTTTGCAATATTTGCAATTCTTCCAAGTGCATCTTACTTTAGTTACAATGCATCTTATAAACTTATGGGAGAATATTACCGTGGGGTTAGGTCCGAAAAACTTGATACAAATTGACTTGAAAACGTAAAAGTTGTATTTTAATTTTACCCCTCCTCAAGTGTTTTCGTTAATATACAAATATGGTGCAACTAAAATCAAAATCTGCAAACTAGTAACACCCGCCTTATGTCATGCCAGGTTCTTCGTACAATCGTAAAAAATGAATAAGTTTAAAAACATCATTTCAAAGATGCCGTTGCATAATTTGAGAACAATATCACAACAAAAATATTACCAAAAACTGTTAAAAAGAGAAGTGTTGATCTTAAGAATAGTTTGATAAATAAATTAAACTAGTGTAACTACAGCGCAAAAACGACAAATCTGTCAATTAAAACTTGAAAATTTTTTGGACTAATTTACCAAGTGCAAGAATAGTTTGGTCCAAAAAATTGCTGATCCTTTCCAGTTCAACAATGACGTGGGCTGCAGTGAGGATCCAAAATTGATTGATCAGAGAACCTCCTCCGTATAAGCCTCCGTCGAACGTCTAGCAAAACAGGGGAAAAATCATTATATTTCAATGAAATAAATCATTGTATGCCCGAGCTGAATATGTTTTAAATTTGCGCTCAAACCTCGATAAATTTATCAAAAAGTGAAGATTATGGGCTTTTGAAACATAAGCTTTATTATTGGTCTTCATTTTTTTCGCCCTAGAGCAGTGAAAGACCCTTTAATTTCGCCCTCCATCAAAAATTTTGGACACCTCTGATCTGCTTATACGTATTCCAATGAACTAACATAAATGCTACAACAAATTTTTTTTCGTGGTCAACTGTTGCTGCATTGTAACTCACCGAAAATACGTCCAATCTTTCTCGAAATATGCCCACTTGCCAAGGCCAAGCTCCCTCCTCAGCATCGATTCCACCAACCACCCTAGTTAGAATAGCAACTTGCTGTCGTAGTCCACCAGCATTTAGCGACTGCCCGCACACACTGAGATCTAAAATAACATACGTCAAAATTAAATCTTTATTACTCTCTTGGAGAACGCCGAAGCGTGTTAGGAGTTAATTGTGTCCATTGTTTACGGTCCATCCGACACAGCTCTAGAGAAAACCGTTTTTTACAGATCAGGACGTTTTGATCCAACCTGGTTAGGATTTGAGGTTCGCGTCAGAAGACGTTTAGCATATGGGAAAATGGAATGTTCGTCAAAACTTCTCGAATGTAAAACTAGTAGTGTAAAAAGTACTCAAAAAAAGTAATCAAGTGTAACTATTGTTACTTGAACCTAAAACTACTTGAACTAAAGTGCAAAGCATTACCAAAAAAGTACCTGAGTAAAAGTAATAAAGTAGTCGTTTTAAAAGTACTCAGGTACAAGGATTTTTGAACGTATTTACGCAAAATAAACAAGTTATTCAATCGACAAATTGTAGTGCAGGACGACTAGTCGACTACCTTCACATCATTGCCACATAATGCTTGGTCTTCTAACCGCTCACTCTCTCAAGAAGTCATAAATTACCGATTGACGCAAGTGTTTGTTAATATATTCAAATCAAAAAGGAAAAGAGCAAACTTTGAAATTTGAAAATCATGCCACGTAGAACTGAGTTGAAATCGTTTTACAAAAACCTTTGCAACTTAACTTAGTTGAACCATTGCCGGCAGAAAACTCAAATCGCTCCGACGAATTTCTGGTTCAAATTTAAAACTACAATATCTTTCTGAATCAAAATGCTATTTAAGTACCGTTACTTCACGATAAAAGTAAGCAAGTGAAAGTAGAAAGTAAGTGTTTGTTATCGACAAATTCTACTTGAGTCGGCTACTTAAGTAGAGCTACTTTCGTTATTTTACACTTCTGTGAAAACCGGTTGCGTCAAGAGGTCGCAGTTCTTTTTAGGGTTTATTTTGCAAGTCTTACTAGGTCACAGTAGCGGATAGACTGTCGGTTCTTATCGGAACAAGTGGAAAGTGTTTTTCCCCGAAATTTAAATATTCGGTTTCTCCTAGAAAATGATTTATACTTGTATACAATATGCATTGTATTTCCTTATCTGTGAGAGACAAGCACTACCATACAGTGACTTTTGGGTATTTTGATTTCGAATGCAACTTACATTATTGATTTTAATACTGTAATCACTTTCGTAATAAATTGTAGCGTTTTCGCTATGATTAATTGCTCTGCGAATTGCATATCGACAAGGAAATTTAGGTTGAACTTTAAAAATCTTCTGTCGCGGATTTAAACTCTGCTGATCTTGGCAGAATTACTCATAAAGTTTAATCAGCAGATATATGAGTTATTTTTAACTTTAAAAAACACAGCTTCCGTCTATGCACCAACTCGCTGCATGATGCAGTGTTTTTCATGTTTTGAAATAAAGTATAAATTTTGCGAAAGAACGGTCTTAAACTCGGCTGTTTGTTGGTGTGCTGAACATAACTCAAGAAAATTAATTTTGGTGAAATATCCGATGTCTGATGATTTTAAGTAAAAACATTACGTTTTTTTAATTTTCAAAGGTTTCAAATGTTTTAATGTTTTTTCGAAAAATCTTGATGTTTTTCTGAAAATATTTTGTATTTTTTGAAAATTTAAGTGCAAAGTTTAAAAGTGGAAAAAGCAGTTCTTATGCATTAACTTTTATTCGACCTATTTTCTGATGTTTTGTTTTTGATATTTGTCCTGTTCTTCTACCACAGGAAGTCCTTTTAACTTTGCATCGAATCGAAACCAGAAGCCAGCAACTTTTCGACCACTACCTGATACACTCTACCAATGGTTTGAGTTACCTGAGCAAAACGGTTCTTCTCCAGACCATCTCCTGTCGCTCTGGCAGGTCCTCATTCCGACTCCTCTCAAGGCGAATCCGTCGTTGCACTTATAACTGGCCGTGCTGCTCCAGATCCTCTGCGTCACCGCGGAGTTGGACGTGTAGTTGAATGTTCCATTTATGGGGTTTTGTAGCTCTGGACACTCCGCCACTATAAAATATAAGCATGGTTAAGGTGTTTTTTGTGTGTTAATTTTAAATTACCTTTTATCTGCTGAAAATAAAGAGTTGCAATGTTATTGGTCAATAAATATTATTGCATTTTAGATAGATTTTATTGTTTAATAAATTGATAGTATTGTTTAATGTTTGTTTAATGTTATTTTTTAATATTATAATATTGTATATACCGGTAGATATTATTGTTTAATGAAGATATAAATAGTTATGACTATACAATTGGTTTTGGATGGATTCAGCCCCAACGTAATACTGCACTAGACTTGTTAGTGTTGTTTTTTTTGTTTTACGCCGCTTTCTGTTCAGTAATTTGCTTTAACCAACAATCTTTTTTTTTTCTGTTAAAAAACAATTAATTTTTATTTGCAATTTTTCATTTTTGGAGCGTAGAAACGAAACGGCACGGAAGAAAAGAAATAAAAAAATTATAATAAGATCAGCGTTTGGGAAAATACACCATATTATTCTACTACAGCATTAAGATCCTGCACCTTTTGTAAAATCTACGTTTTTTTACTTAGAAAAGGATTTACCGTAGATATGCTTCTTATTATTTTTTAAATTTCTGTTTATAAAATTCTTTCTAGAAATTTTATCATACAGCATACAATGAAAGATTTGATTTGATTTGAAAAATGGGCTAAATAAGAGTCAATAAAGTTGTTGTTAGTGTTGTAGCGTATGTCATAGGTCGCCGGACAGCGTTAGACGCTAAATATTGGACGATCCGCGCGCTTTTCATAGCCATGACTGCTTCGTGGTTTGAGGAATCTGCACCTGCGTAGGAGTTTCTAGTGATCCAAAGTTCCTATGAATTTCTTCGAACTCTTGTCCGCTAAATTTGCCGCTTGTTCGAAGCCACCAAGCAGAGATAATCATCTTAAAGCGTCCTATCCAAGGACGCAAACAGCATGACCAGGGTGCGGGTTGAACCCAGATTATACAATCAGGGTCGTCGTAAAAACGACGCCCAAGTAACAACATATTTAAGCTTTGCAAATTTTACGCAAGGCAAAAGATTTTTGCTTAAACTTTAAAACAAACATGCATTGTCATTAGGTAGGGCAAGTTTTCGTAACTTTTGCAACTTTTTTTTGCAGCTTCCGACAGCTTTCTAAATACTAAGAAGTTATGTAGTATATACAATGTTTTAAGCTGCTTTTAGGAATTTTACATTGCAACTTTTTTTCTTTTTTACATGCAAACCTTTACTGCAATTTTTATTAAGCATGGCGCAAAATGTTAGTGTGATTTCAAAAACATGCTATAAAACTATTTAGTATAGTTCTATCGTCTTTGGTTTGCATAACAAAGATCTATGTGGCGGACTCAATGTTGTCTAGGACGCAACAGTTAACTTACAACTTTGTGCACTGTGGAGCGAAGCTTTATCATGCTAGGCAAACTGTTGGCAAAAGATCGCCATTCCTCCAAAAAAAATTGTTTGCAAATATTTGGCATTACATGCAAATGAATCGCATGGGTAAATCACGGTCGGATAGAATGTTTAAACGTAAATGCAACTTTTTGCAATTTTCGTTAAAAATAAATGCAATTTTTTCAATTTTTTAGTGCAACAAAAACTTGCTCTAGTCATTAGAATTTAAAAATGCTATGTTTTTTTTCGAAACTACGTAATCAACTTTTCTCAAAAAAGTAATAGTTTCAAAGAAATATTTTTTACTTACAAGGGTTGAAGCAGGACATTCCACAGGCTCCATCACAAATACATCTTTTGTTCACGTTTCTACAGTCGCTGTTTTCGACGCATTCTCGCCTGCATCTTCGCGTGCTGGGGTCGATTAGAAACGGGAGTCTGGGGCATTGCCCTGCAATGGAATAAAGTCGTTCATTAAGTAATAAATATGTCTGTCAACAAAAACAAACAAAGTTCAAATACTAAGCACGAAGTTTTTTAGCTTTTCACATGATCAGCCCTTTCCAAGAATAACTACGGTAAAAAACGTTTGATTTTTTGTATTTGATATCAAATCGCATCCTCCATTTGGAACGTGATATGGTGCGTGTGAGCACAAAAACTGACAAAAACACTAGATTTTATATTTTCCATGCAAATTTTTGACATTCACACCTCCGTTTCCTCCACGTTGAGCTGAAATTTGTTCAAAATTCGCAGCGCCGATAAAGAATAACAGCAATGCAATCTTCATTTTGCCAAAAATCTCTATCTGCTGCCAAAACTAAAACAACATATCAATGACGAGGAATAAAATACGAAAGTCAACTTTGAAACAGTAGAGTATGCCTTAGGCTGTTAATCATAGTTTTGATTGTGTCTCTTAAGACCCGAGATACTGTCTATAGCTTATCATTAATTTCTCAGTACATTGCTCTTAAAAAACATATCGTTTGTAACGCAATAAAATCACTAAAAACTAAAACCATAGCAGCGCCTGTTTCGCCGAAAATGACTTTTATGATGACCGATCGCTGAGATTGCTTTTCGATCAGACCAATCTAAGACACCTGTAAGATAACTGTACTAGGTTTCGATTGCTTGGAGAATCGCGCTAGCTCTGGCATGACTGGTAAAGAGCTGTGTTGTTTGATCGAGCTTGAACTTAAGTTGATCTCAAAGTCGAGCTTTAGTGGAACTTTAACTTGCTAAGTAACACAAATTAGATCATCACATATTAGCAGTTCTAAGGGTTGCTGACAAGGACCAACAGTGCAAAAGTTTCCTGCTGGCAGCCTTGCTTTTATCTTGCCATAACGCAAGATATTTTCAGTGTCAAAATGGCTCTGCCATTAAATAATAAATCTTAAATTTTAGCCGCACTGAAGAGAGGTGATAACTCGAAGCAACTATCTGCAGGTGAATTTTTGAACAAAAATATTTCTGGTAGGTACAGACAAAATTAACAAAGACAGTGGGAATTGAACTGTCAACTTCTCGAATTAGAGTCCAATTTGTATCACTGCGTCAAGTACAAGTGCAACTAGCAAATGTTGACTGTGATAGAACATTCGATTCGGCTGCGTAAGTGCCAGTGATTTACATGGCAAGTACCCAAACTTTGTAATAAAAATATTAATTGCTTTGTATTTTTCATCGCTTGGCTTATGATCAACAGCGAGCTAAAATGAGCTTAATCAACTAACGTGGGGAAGCAAATGTGATTTGCCTTAAAAAAAATTACTGAATTATGATTCACAATCGGACGAATCCGGTCGAAATTTTTACTACCACAAATTTTTGTTCTAGCTGCCAGCAAAAGCTACCGGTCTCCTTCAAGAAAACACCACTTTGTTGTTTTTTAAGGGTTGAGTCTGTGCGGTCCATTATTATTAAGGTGATTACACAAACACATTAAACCGCCAGAGGTCATAGAAGTCTGCATCGTTTGGGCGATTATAGTAATTTTTTGGAAAAATAGCTATTTTAACGCCATTTAGTTGACACTTCTCATTTTTAGAGCCATCTGAAAGAACAACATTGCTAAGATTCGGAAATAATTTGAAAGCATTAAATTGATCAGCTTCCAATAGGCTTATATTTACATATTTATTGTTAAACTCCAAACATGTTTAACAGCTTGCATAATTGAGTTAAATTTTTTAAATGTCTTCAGCCCCTTTTAACCTCTCCTCTGGCTTCGCCTCCAGTGCGGCCCACTGCGAATGAAAACTTAATTAGTTCACAGTAAGTTTCCATTATTAACCAATGCTATTGAGCGCTTAAAATATTTGCGTGGTCAAGAACTTAAAACTTTTTCGTTAATTTTCACGCGCACGGATATTATGACTATATTTGAACAATGGTCTGCCGACTTTCTTTGCCGTTGTGCCACGCTTCCGGTTACCGCTGCTGCTTGTACTCACTTCTATGATCAAATAAACTGTATCCGGTGTTTAGAGCTCTATCAGTCGGCTTTTAATTTTAATTTTGCTTTATTTAGATAGTTTGTACTTTCTTTTATGCCGTTATCGCTTGCCTCGATTGTAATGGTATCGTGGCTAATCCTTCTATTCCAAAATTTCTTTCACGTCGAACTCAGTTTTTCTTGTTTATTAATTTGCAGGTTTCGTGAATTATGTGCTCATAGTTAATCGCAGAAGTCAGATTGAGACTCGACAGAACCGTAATCCGATCTTCCAATCTTCACGCAAATAAAAAGATTCATGTGCCTGTTCCTGAATACCGTAGTTAACGAAATTTTTGAAATTTTGGTATGGCTTTTAAGTGTGCGAACCCGCATCACTACTTATCTTCTAGTTTAAATCTACACTATCCATACAGTTCTGGTCTACTAACAGCATAGGTGGGCAAGTTAATGAAAAACGTTAGCTTCGTTAACCACTAGTCCGTTAACAAACTTCACACCTCCGTTAACGTTAATCCGTTATTTTGAGCTTCAATTAACGGAAGTTAATAAAGTCCGTTAATTCGTTAACATTTTGCGAGTAATTTACATTTCTTTTTATTTACTTACTTCTAGTACACGTATTGACGGCGTTGAGCTGATTTTAAGGAAATATTTATTGCTATGGTGGTCTTTTTGTGTTTTGGAAGTTACATTTTACAGCCTAATCTAATTTCAACATAAAAATAAGTTCAAATGCACTAACGAAGCTGCGATCGGAAAATCTTTGGAAACTGTGAACAGCTATAATTAATAGACCTATGAGGCTGCAGCGTATTATTTGCCACAAAAAAGCGTTCCTTTCTTCTCTTCTATAAAACTCGTGCTAATACGCAACTTAGTGTTAGCAGCGCAAACTGGTTTGTACCGGTATGATGAATGACTGGTGCAAGATATTAACGATAAAGACCTTAACAGAAGTTAACAGAACTTGACGGAAGTTACTTTTGTCCGTAAACATAACTTAAGGGAAGTTAATTTAGTCCGTAAGCATGAAAAAACTTTTTAACGGATTAACGAGTTAATGAAAAAGTTAGCTTCGTTATTAACGGATTAACGATTAACGGACATGTGCCCATCTATGACTAACAGTGTATTAAAACTATGAGCGTTCCGGAATATTCTTGGTTTGTTTCAACCAGCTTTACAACTTGTGCGCAGGCAATTCTGTACATCGGGCGCATTAAATTTGCTGGAAAAAAAAAAGAAAAGAGAATTCTCTCGTATACACTAACAATTTTTCGCCAGATGTTGACCGGGACTCTAAAATTAAATTAAATTAGCAGCCAGCCGAATACATGAGTGTGAAAATTTTGTGTTCGACATGCGTAAACCTTCCACTTCACTAAAGTTTGAATTTGGTTGCGTAATGCTTCAGTATATATTATGCTTATTGTAACATTTTTGCCATAGAGCGTATCTTTCATCTCAATTCTAAACTAAACGTCAAAGATTTGTAAATATGCGCATTTTTTTGCAGTTGGACTCCTTAAGTTATTAACTTATGGCCTGTTCTAGCTGCAGAGTTTCTTGTCTCTTCGCAATAACCTCTCACTAAAATTACTAATAAAATCAACTTTCATTTTAATTTGAGCGATTGAACGTTGATTAAATCGTGTGCTCCACCTTAAATGACTGCCGCAATCGCCAAGTGCGAAACTTTACATATAGGAGAGATTTTCCGAAGAACTGTAATTAGTAAATAGTGTATATCATTTATTTTTGTATATGATGGCACTGTACTTTGGCACAAAAAATAAACAATTTAAAATTTTTATTTAAATTAAAATGATTCATTGGTTAAACTTCTACTTTTTCAGAAAAAACTTTCGAAATGCTACGTCCAACGCGTTAACATGAATATAAAACTTGTTGGTGCATATGTAGTAAAAGGAAGTAAAGGGCTCATGAGTTTTGGTTTCGATAATTAAATCCGTGTGCTCTAAACTTTAAACCCGGATATAAAAAAAATAAAAATTTAACATTGTAGGTTTTATTATTGCGCGTTAAATGACAACTAAACTTGGAACGACATTTTGGAGAATAGCTCAAGATCAGCTTGAGTTGAACTTGATATGCCCAGTTGCCCACCAATAAATTTTAAGACAACATACCTTGTTAAATTGAATGTGGCTTATATCGATTACGGTCAAACTCTGACACAAAAAATACCGAGTTTGATGCCAATTTACGTCAATACTGATTTGGATTTTGCAGTTGCATAATACTTATTGGTAAGAATATTCTTGTGTATAATCCACTGTAAAATTTAAGATTGTATTTTGTGATTAATATACAGCAAAAACAACTTTTGTGATTAATATAGACACGAAAACAAAAATTTATCATCTTCCATAATGTGTTTGTCGATGTATTTGTTTTTCGTACGCTTTTTCCTTTTTTTATCCACCATATTTGTTATTGCGCAAAGCGAATCCCAGTCATCAAGATTATTGCGAATTACGGGGCCCGGATTTGCGCCAGTGTCAAGCAGTGTCATTTTGTAAGATCGATTTATATCTGTTGTAAGCAGTTGATAATAACAAAACAATAAAAGTTGGAAACACAAGTAATTCAACTGATTTAAAAAAAGTGTCCAGAGCGAATATTGCAATGCAGTACACCTCACTTGTAAAAATCAAAAGTAAAAAATTTTACACAGTACAGTCTGTTTCACCCACAATTGAGGTCATGAGGGGTGTCTTATTCAAATAGAATTCATTTTGAAGTAGACACCATTCCATTTGAATAAGAAACATTTTGTATAAGAATTCTCTTAAATAAGATTTAAATTACACATCATTCCCTTCGAATAAAATACTCTTGTCATCCCTGTTGCAGATGAAACAAACTGTAAGGTTTCAAAGTTTTAATTTTTGCATTGAACGAGTACAACTGTGTTATGATAACGTAATTTCGTTAATCATACTTTGAAGCAGAACCATCATTGCTTTGTGATAGCGCTGCTAAAATTGATTTAAACTTTTAGGATATCACACTATTTCAAGCAAAAATGAATATTTATTTGCGTAATACCCAAATACAATACAAAGTTTTTTAAAAAATGATGCGTAACTCTACATTTTTTACTAAAATTTTGACAATTCAGCAAAACTTATGTCAACCACATTTTATCATTTGGACTTAATGAGCAGCGTAGTTGTTGTCCTAGAGAGAGAAGTTGAGCAGAGGATTTGTTGTCCTTGGGACTGCAAAACAAAACTTTTGAAATTATTATCTAATGCAAAAAAATAAAAGAATCGTAACTTTTTGAGACATAATAGGCCAATTGCGCAAAAATTTTCTTCGCAAAAACACTGAATATATTATCCGAAGTTCCGTGATGGAAAAGGTTTTTGAAGTGGACCGGTAATCCAAAAGCTAGAGGTTCGAATCCTGTAGGAGGATGTTTTTTTCGCATTGCTTGTTTTAAGTAGTCTCCGTTCTAATGGCTCTTCCCTGGACTTCTGCGCTGATATCCTTTAGGGCACACAGCAAGTAAAGCGACGTTAAAATTCTGGCCTGCAAACGAGTGCCGCCGCCAAAGCAAACGAAGTGAGCGAGCGCCAGCAGAAACTGGAGGGGGGCACTAAAATAGACTGAACTTTTACACTAAAAAATTTATATGTTACGGCTGCAAATTATGTCCTATTTTCAAAATTTTGTATTCATGTTTGAAAAAAGAGACGTATAAGCCCGGCAGCGTTTATTACCTCGCTTCGTTTGCGGCCCGTACAATTTCTTAAAAATTCTGGTTGCAGCAGTGAATGCGACCAGAAGCTTAACCAGAATTTTGCTCAGAGGAAGAGGCTTGAACTAAAAGTAAATATTTTTGCTCAAGCGCATCACAGAGGAGCCTGGGGGCAGAGCTCCCAGCCACTGGTTGATTTTTGTGATTTTGCGGTAAAAAATAGCAATTTTACCGCCAATTCAATCACATTTCGCACGTTTTTGAAGCCTCATAAATAACTGCAGTATATTGTTAAAATTAAAACGTCATTGAATTAATTATTTATCTAGCCCCTTCTGCCCCCTCTTATATTTAAGGTGAAGTCCAAAGCACGTTTAAACGACTTTTTTTTTCTAGATGACACGCAACTAACTGCGACCTAAAAAATAATTTGAGTGTACTGTAAAAATCAGCTGGACTGTAAAAATCAGCTGATTTTTTAAAAATTGGTTTTACGTATTGTTTCTGATCATAATCAATCACTAATGAAGTAACAGAAACTCAGTAGCACGTTTGCCGGTACGATTTAGATTCCGCTGCCTTTTAAAAGAACCCAATCGTCCGCTGTCCTTAACAATGTGGACCCTTGTTTTTGCTAAACGACACTTGTTTCGTCACAATCTGGGCAGCTTGGTTCAGCTGCCTATGTTCCACTCTGGTTTTCAATACCGTCTCTCGTACAGTGGCATGGTTATCCTAATCCCGGTCCCACAAGATCAACTTCACATACACCTTCCCTCTCTTTCAAATATCCCTACTTCATCTGCGCCTGTGATGCTGAACATGATTCTTTTCGTTCTTTAGATCTCCATTTTTGTTAGCAAGCAAGTATCGCCTGCTTGTAAGGTCACTTTTTTAGTCGTTGATATATAAAAGGAATAATAACGGCCTTAGAATCACCTACATTTAATACTTACCATGCTCAACACTTGCACTATATTCAATGCTTACCATGCCAAAATTTTTTATGAGAAGCTAAAATACTATGAGCTTTCACCAGACATTGTTTTCTGAGACAACTTAATAAATAGTGGAGGACTTAATTAAAGGGGCAAAAAATTGAATGTTCGGGTACGCTTACTACACTTTTTTTTGCATAATTTTAAAGTTTGTGATCCCGCTTTTAATTTTACGTAATGTCGCAATTTTTGGAGAGACGTTATAACCCCAGAATTGGGGTTTTCCCAAACTATCTTATTTGGGTCTTTTTGTCATATATTAGACATTGGTGTATATATTTCAATGTTTTTTTTTAGCTTAGACCTGCATATTGCGTAACCATAGAATATATATATATTAAATTTGCATAATATAAAACACACATTATTGAAAAGGTATGACGTTATTTGACGTAATCAACTAATTTCAGTGTTTAATTGTTTTTTGTGAGTGTTTTTTCTTTGCTTTTGACAACGTGTTGCGACTAATTACGTCATCGGTGACCTAACTATGACTCACTAAAGTGATGACGTGTTACTTGACGTATTACGTCATTAGCGATCTATGATATGGAGACGTAACAATGATTCGCTAAACTAACAACAAAAAAACGAACAGATGAAATGCATTACTTTAAAAAAATTAGCAAAAAAATAAAATTCAACTATGACACCATATTTTTAAATGACGGCACAAAATTTTGTTTATAATCTTTGGTAATTATAACGCGCAAACTGCTAAGACAAGAAATGGCGTCACTAAATCGCCTGGATGTGTTATTTAACTAGCGTTGTTTAACTGGCGTTTCGACATACGATTTCCAAAATCTAAGAAAATGGCGTCGATACAAACTTTACGTTGACTATTTTCTAGTTGGACAAACTTGGTATCCCTGGAGTCATTTTCTTAGGGAAGAAGGGGCATGTTTGAGAGAAAAAGAAGCACATACACCTGCTATTGGCGTAAAACAGGTTTAAAAGGAATTATTAACTTTTCATAAATTAAGAATAAAATAGAACTGCGAGGTTATTGCAGATGGATAGAATTAGTCGAAATAATATAAGGCAGTTTGAAAGGAGCGGCGTAGAGATTCGAAACCAAAAGCCGTATGGATGCTGCTGGCAGAAAAAAATCATGGTTTACGATAATGCATGCCTATAAAAACTACAATAGATTGAAGACCGAATCTACTGGTTCAGTTTTTTTTTTTTTTTTTTTTGGCGGACTGCAATTATACTCATTTCAACAACGCGGAAAGCGGATATTCTGTATCACTCATACACAGTGACCTGAGGCCTTAAAACCCTAATTGGGTTTAGTAACCGCTTTCAATCTATATGAACAAGTATATCTGAGGCAACTGTAGGCGAACGGTCGTAATAATTTTCCTGACTCGGACAAGGTTTCACGGAAAGCCTGAGGCTGTCCGTAACTCGATCGCGAATCGAACAGCTACCTAATGGTGTCCGGTCTACAACTCATTTTTTCAACAGTAAGCGCAAATCGTCTGTCTTGAGTATAGATCATAGTCAAGCCACCCTTTTATCGTCTCTTGCGTTCCTTCTTCTTGGCTTATTTTTACTCCGAAATTCCTAAGCGTAACTTTTTTAGAATCTATTGTTGCCATGTCTTGTTTTGCCACTCCAGGTTTACTCACGTTACATCAACCGTTGTTGGTCTTTCACCTGGAATCTATTCAAGGAGTCCCTCAACCTCATGTTCCTTTAAAGTTTTGGCAAATCCGGTCCTTTTCTATGTCGCTTTTTTGGCTAGTACTATGTAGCGGCAGCGAGAGGAGAACCGTGTTTTTCGCGTTGTTGTGGTCCTTTATTGCTGTCGATGGGAGTTTGTTTGTTTGCTACAATAAACATGAGCTCGACTGAAGAATAAACATTCTACAGTTCGCTGTCATTATCATTGAGAGAAACATTTACAACAAAATGTCAAGACCTGTTTTTAGTTTTTACCTAGGCCAAAGATAATTTTTTGCAATGCAAAAGTACTAAATTTCAGTTTTTGTTTTTTTTTCAACAAATTTTTAAAAATTATCACTGAAAATAATGCTTTTGTCAGTAAAGAAAAAAAGAACTTTATTTAAGTCTTCTCCAAACACTTACTGGCTTAGCAAACTAAGTCGTCATTTCTGGTGGCATTCGTCAGCTGAGTTTTGCACTGTAACAAAACAAATAATATTGATCAAATCTACAATGAGTTTTTCTAAAACTTTTTTCTATTAACGTAAAATGCGAAGCTCTTTTTGACCACTATAAGTTGACTCCAAGACCTCAAGTCCGTTTATTGTTTCATGATCAAAGCAACTCGGTAAAAACTACAGCGGTTGGAACAAATTACATACATTGTTGATCCATGATTGAATCTTTGTTACGTCCGCATAGTATCCCGGATGTAGAAAATCGTTATGTATCCAAGCGCATCCAAATCCAAAACTCACTACACCCAGTTGTACCCAACATCGTTGTGAGTTATCAGCTTTTACGATCTGCAAAAAACTTTCACGTAACAAAGCTTGCGAATTTTTAAAAATAGCTGGAAATTGTCCATAACAAAATATCATCAAAGCATATTATGTTACGCTTAGCATTTTTACATGGACATTGTGCACTTCTCAGGCATGGTTCTTAGTTCCCTCCCGCTGGTCCTCAGAGCTAAGTAAATCCATTCCTTTTTCTCCCCTTGTTTCATCTTTATTGTTGTTCTGCCGATTCGTATCACAGTTTGCTGGCATTTGGTGGACATTATTTTTGCATCAGGGTTAGGTTAGTATGTGTTTATTTGTAGCTTTTATCGTTTTTGCTGTTCCTTCCCAATTCATTGTTACGGAGTATAATTAAGTATTTTACCTATGGAAATAACTTGCCAGACTTGGGACAGCGTTAGTGTTTAAAATCAGAGTTTACATTACCAAATGATTGGCTGTTTTCAGTGCTTTGGGTTATAATTGTATGTTTTAAATGTACTGAATTTCATGATGGTTTACTGAACTTTATTTCTATTTGAATAGGGTTGTTAGCCCATAATTAATTGTAAATCTTACTGAACTTAACTTAACTTGACTTACCTTCACATGTATTAGTTTGGCTTAACCTAGCTTATAAATCTGATCTTTTGAATCTGATAATTGATTATTTTGTATCTCGACTTGAAAGCCAATAGGAATCTTTTGAGTTTTTTCCTGAAAATTAACTAAATGCTTTGCTGTTGGTTGACCACAATTTCTAAATTTTACTGACAATCAGGGTTAAAAAAATTACCAGTTTCAGCTTAATTACAATTTTAATTACAAGCAAAATGTTCAATTACTATTATTTAACTTTAACAAATTATAATTCAATTACAATTACTCTAAAAAAATTAAAGCAGTGCGTGGTTTTTGAAGTTTTTTCAAGTTAGTTATCAGGTTAAGAGAGACTATTTCATCATAAAATTTACAGATTTTACACCCCAGAAATTTTTTGTTTTCAGTGAGAATTAAAGAAAAAAAAAAAAAACTAGACAAAAATTTCTGGTGAAATAAAGCTTTCTTGTCGAATTTGAAGCAGACTGTGTGCAAAGAACTGGCTAATGTTGCGTAACGGTTATAAAGAATTTGTTTCGTTTTTCAGTCGGCGTTAGGCTTTGATTTTGAATAAAGATTAAAGTTAGGATGGGAGTTAAATTTTTGGTTAAGTTTTGGGTTGGGTTGTTGGCGATAAATTTTGGGTTTTGTTAACATAAGCGTAGCCAGGAATTTTAATTGGGGGGGGAGGGGTGGGGCCAAACTAGAAGTCATACAGGTGAAGACCAAAAAAACAAAGAGTCTTTACAAATCGATTTAGATTTGCGATTGGGGGAGGCCCGAAATTTAGCTTGAGACCAATTTTTGATTGGGGGTCCCAAACCTCAAATTACGGAGTGGGGACCAAACTTAAAAAAGAATTGAAATACAGGTCAGCACGGGCTGGAAAGCCAAATTTCTCCCGAAAATTAGGTGAAGACCAAAAAAAAAAGGTCTGGTGACTTGGATAGTTCAAACTCAATTGTAAAAAAACTGAAGAAACTGTAAGTAGCAGACTTTCAAGAAGAAAATAATAGAGTAGGCTATGCCATGACTAAATTGCTGAAAAGTATAAATCACTAATCGACAACATAAGCTATCCTTTCTGACTGATGCTCGTGAAGAATGCAAAAACTCGCTCAATATCATTATTAATTGTTTTACTGCTTAGTTTTTCAGGAAGGGAATGGTAATCATCAAAATTTAATTTAAACGAGGACTAAAGGCAAAATCAATGGATTATCTCAAATCCATTACATAAGTCCAGCTCAGGCCAATCGCATCCAGTTTACTCCATCCACTTTGACCCAGCTGTTCCAGAGATATTCTAGTTCAAACACAACGTAGAGGCCATTGGCGTAGCCAGAGGGGGGCCCAGGGGGCCTGGCCCTCTCTCCAAATTGAAATGCCACCAATGATAAAAATGTCCCAAAAAAGATTATTGTTTTTTCAGTTTTTTTTTTAGCACCTTCCCGTACAACCGTATACAACAGTACACGCGTACAACAATAATTAACAATAATATTGATCAAGGGCGTAGTGCTGGGCACCGCAAGTTTTTTTTTTAAGTACGCAGTCCGCAAATCCGCAACCAAATTTCAATTTTCTCAATCCGCAACCGCAAGTCTGCAATTGGATGTTTAAAAGCTTAGTCCGCAACTTCCTAATTCTTGAAGTCCGCAACCGCAAGTCCGCAACTTCGCAATTCTTGAAGTCCGCAACCGCAAGTCCGCAACTTCGTAATATTTGAAGTCCGCACCGCAAGTCCGCAACTTTTTATGATTCTAGTGAAAAAGTTTTGCAATTAACCACGTCCCGAAGTGAACTGCTCAGAGTTGATTGGCAAAAACAAGTCAAAAGTTGTGACTTGTGGGAAGTATAGCAAACGAATGGTGAATACATTTCACGCAATAGAAGGAATTACTCACAATCGTTGACTGTAGTAAATGTACCGCAGCATGACTTGCTATTGAGCTGCTTTTTCGGATGGCAAACTTAAGAATTGAATAGCCCAGCCCCTCTTATTTTCAGGTCCAACTCAAAACAGATTCAAACGCTTGTAATTTTGGTTAAAGCTTTTAAGTGACTTGACTAAGGGTTTTTGGCCCCCAGCCCTCCTGGTTGCGCTTCTGCTTATACAGTACGTGCCTAAACTGCGTGGAAGCATAATGCACAACCCTCCGGCGAACCCTCAAAAATGCTACAATGAAGCTAGGGATTTGGAGATTAAAAGCCATTGGATAACAGTGAGAAGCCATCAAATAGCAAAGCACAATCCGCATTTCCGCTTGCAACAATATATTCTAACAAAACAATTTTTTTCGAGGCAGGAAAAGACAAAGGCAGTAGAAGGCAAAAAAAACATTCATATCACTAATCGTATTACTAAAATTTTAGTCCCTAGTTTCAATAAATACACTAGGAATGAGATAAGCACACGCTACCAGCAGTGCCGTCGCTAGACCAAACGAAGTGAGAGGGCCCTAGCCGAAAATGGACTGAACTTTTGCACATAAAAACTGATATTTTAAAGGAAGTGGCTATTTTGCCTCTAGAGGCAAAATAGTGTTTTCCTCTGTTTGGGTTAAGGTTTGGGTTAGGGCTATGGTTGGGATTAGGGTTAGGATTAGGGTTAGGGTTTGGGTTAGGGTTAGGGTTTGAGTTAGCATTTGAGTTAGAGGCAAAATAGCCTTGAGTTAAGGTTTGAGTTAGCATTTGAGTTAGAGGCAAAATAGCCACTGCCTATTTTAAAGCTACAATTTTGTAATCATCTTTGAAAAAAGATACATATAAGCCCGGCAGCATTTATCAGCTCGTTTCGCATGCGGCCTGTATAATCGGTTGAAAAAGACGTCTACAGGAGTGAATGCGACCAGAAGCGCAACCAGGGTTTTGTTCAGAGAGAGAGGGCTTGAACCGAAAGTAAATGTTTTTTGCATAAAAATTGTCTAATTTAGGTCCCGTACTAAACAAACCGTTGCTACTCAAGCGTGTTATAGAGGGGCATCAGCTACTGGGTGATTTTTGCGATTTTCGGCAAAAATAGCGATTTTAACGCCATTTAAATCACATTTCGCACGTTTTAAAACCATATCAATAATTACAGTAAACTGCTAAAATTCAGAAGTCATTGAACGATTTAAATTGTCTAGCCTCTTGAGCCCCCATATACATTAGGTCAAGTCCAAAGCACGTTTAAACGCTTATTCTTTTTTGGTTATATTTTCTAAATGACTTGGTTAAAGGGAACTGATGACCCCTTAGCCCCTTCCCCCTAACTGCGCCACTGACTGCGAACTAAAATAAATCTTGAGTGTGCTCTAAAAAAAAACAGCTGGTATTCTAAAAAAATGTTTTCACGTACTGTTTCAGGTCATAATCACTAACGAAATACCGGTAACGCTTCTGTAGGCATACATCCCTATTCTGCGACGCATCTGTAAAGGCGTGTTAATAATACGGATTATTGGGTCACATTTATGTAAAGCAGTTGGTGGCCAGCAATTTTGCAAACAATCGAGAAAACTTCAAACGAGAATCATGTTTAAAATTATTATTCCTTTTTCCATTATTGCCTGTTGTCTTGTCGTTACGCGATGTTCCAAAAACGCATTCTGAATGAACCAAAATGGGGGGCACAAGCAGTCGTTAGGGGGGGACGGCGCCCCCGGCACCATCGTAGCGACGGCACTGGCTACCAGTACAAAAAATGATACCTCAGTGGCAAATTTTGTGAACTCACGGTAAAAAACAACAAAGCCATTCTTTGAACCAGGGCTGCAAATTCGAAATTTAACCCAAAAAAAGTCGGTTCTTTTGCTGAACTCGAGAAAACAGTGTTGACTCAAATTTGAATCAGGTTAGACCCGCTTCTAATAGCCTGTCTCGCCGCGCGCCGTATCCTTCATATTTCTGCAGTCATACCACACTTTGGATATAAATATAGCAATGTTACTCCTCACAGAACACGAAAAATTTGATTCATCCAAAGGAGCACGGCAAAACAAGAAGTCAATTATCAGCTAGCCTAATCAATATCAATTAACTAAAATTTTATAGACCATAATTTACGCTATTGATTATACTAACACTATGCTACATTTTACTAGACTATACTATTAAAAAATTGCTTCGAGGTCGCACTATCGAAAGAGAAACATCACCAACCAACTTACTACACATCTAACTTGATACACTAAACTACGAAAATTTGAGACACCACATCACTCGTACTGTCGAAGACTATCTAATTTGAGCACTAGTTGCAGACTTAAAGATTATGAGATTAAAGGTCTAAAGACAATACAGTTAAAATTACCACAATGACAGTTCTAGAAGATTCTTAAAACAAGTGCAAAAGGGGGTTTTAAAATGTTCTAAAAAATCAACCAACTATTTGCATAAAAGATGAGAACGCGGCATGTATTCGTTTCTCACGTTACCCAACAGCATGTCAACAAAAAGAAAGCGAGTAAGTTGTAAAGCAGACCTAGTACTTATGTCAGCCTGAACTCGAAAAACTTGATATTTTTGCCGAACTTAAACTCGAAAAAATTTAATTGATTTCTCATGTTTGACTATGGGTAGGAACAGGAATATTTTACAAAAGTAGTAAGAAATTTCAATATTTGTATAAAACTTGCGGAATTGCGGACTAAAATTAAAAATAGTCCGCAACCGCAAGTCCGCAATTTAAACTGCCAAAGTCTGCGAGTCTGCAACTTTTTTCGCTAGTCCGCAATTGCGGACTTGTGGACTAACTTGCGGACTTTCCCAACATACTCTGGCCTGAGACCCCTCAATTCAATTTTTGCCAACCAATTTAAATGACCCCCTCCAATAGTATTTAAATGGCCCCCAGATTAAATGCACCCCGAACAATTATATTAATCTAGGGTGCCCGGGCTCCACAATTTAATTTTTGCAAACCAATTTAAATGGGCCCGCTACAAGGATATTTAAATGGCTCCCAATTTAAATGGACTCCCTGCAACAGTATTTAAATGGGTCCCCAACAATAATATTGATCTAGGGGCCCAGGCCCCCTCAACTTAAATGGGCCCCCTACAATGATATTCAAATGGTTACCAATTTAAATCGGTCCCCAACAATAATATTGATCAAGGGGGCCCGGGACCCTTCAATTTAATTTTTGCCAACCAATTTAAATGGGCCCCCTACAATAATACTTAATGGCCCCAATTTAAATACTGTAGGCTTCCAACAATAATATTGATCCAGGGCGCCTGGGCCTCCTCAATTTAATTTTTACCAACTTATTTGAACGTATAACCCGAGTGAAATTAAGGGTTTTTATCCTAAAAGTTGCTAACTCAGGCTCTCATCTAACCTTTTCATGAACGTAACGCAATAACCAAGGACGGATTTGACACATAGCGGAGTGCCAGAGGCCCCGCTCTCAGATTGAACTTTTATTGGTCTTTACACGTATTTGGCAAGAAAATATTGCAAAAATCCCTAAGTGCCAGGAGCCCCACTCAATGTAAATCCGGCCCTGGAGATAACATGGTTTATACGAGTAACTACCTATTGTACATTTTTCAATCACAATTCACCTCCACCTCGCTTGTTTTTATGCGACAAAATACTTTTGAAAGAAATTAGCTGCAGTAGGGGGAATGTTCATCGAACAAGTTTTTGAATTGAGAGGGCCTGGGCCCACTGGCCGTATATGCACTCCTATAACTAGTTGTTTTCATGACAAAACAATAATCTCCAAGGAAAATCTTCGACTGGATTGTTATTTACTGCTAAAATATTGCAGAAGGCAATGTACTTTACTTCCCCCTATCTGGGCCAACTCATTTACAAAATTTAACTCAAAACTGCAAGATTTTAAACGTGTTTTGGACTTAAATTGCAAGCAAAAGGAGGACTGAGCAAGCAAAAGGTTATTCATGGTGTAACTATAATATGAATTGAAGACAATACACGTTACTAAAACGGAAAAAGGTGCCTTTGGTTTAAGTTTATTTTTTCAGAATTTGGAGCATCCTAAAATAGGCTACTTTGGTTGCAACAAACTTAGTTTTGACCGGCTGAACGTGTTTCTTGACACCAACAAAAAGATTTTGGTTTGGTAGGCTAGACTAGGAAAGGTTTCGGACGTTCGGTGAGAAGATGAAACAAAGGCAGACAAATGTAGATGAAACAAGTTTGCAAGAAACAATCATCACAGCAGAGGCACAAAACAAAGCCTAGCCACGTACACATCATGTATGCAGTAGGGCTATGGTATTGGTACAAGCCCAAGACTAGATAACAGTTTCCAGAGTTATCCGGAACACTAAATCTTTGTTCCTATTCCATTCCGTTCCTAATGACTTTTGTTCCTATTCCTAATCTATTCCTAAAATTAACAAAAACATCCTTTCAAAATTTCTAACTAAAAAAATTGTACCTATAAAACAGGGTGTCGAACCGTTTCAAATAACGGTTTGGGTTCAGGTTTAGCTCCTGCTCAAAATATTTTAGCGGTTCAGGTTTGGTTCGGGTTCACTTAAGCACCATTTTCGAAGTTCAGGTTTGGTTCAGGTTCACTCAAGTAAAATATTACTGGTTCAGGTTCGGTTCGGGTTCATTGACTTAAAATTTAACTGTCGTTACTCGTTTCGTCCAGAAAAAAAAAAGAAAAATTGTTGATCCTGTTGATGATCACCACTGCTCTTATTGTGCGTGTACCAGCGCCAGCGGCATCCGGATATGGAAAAATATATTCTTACTTTTGTTAGGGGTTTAGGTTCGGTTTGGGTTCACTTGAGCACAATTTTGAGGGTTCAGGTTTGGTTTAGGTTCACTAAAGCATAATTTTGCCGGTTCAGGTTCGGTTCAGGTTCACCAAAATGAAACGGTTCATTCGGGTTTACGGTTCGGGTTCAGGTTCGGTTCGACACCCTGCTATAAAAGAACAAACCTTTACCTAAATATCGATGCCATGTTGGCATGTAACGCATTCTAAAAATATTTGAGTTTGTTTGATAGTTTGAAAATACAAACTATTTCAAATACGAACTTTTACCTTTATCAAATATGACTTCAGATCATTTTGTTTTTTGAAATAGACCTACTGTCCGTGCGTGACGTCTGAACTGACTCGCAAATGCAAACTCATTTACGACATTTAGTAATCGCTCACGCTAGAGATGGCGCGGATAACAAAAAAATGCATTCGCGTACTGCGCTGTGTCCGCAAACCTAGTCGACATGCTGCGCCGCTCCGGATCCAAACACAACTAAGTTCGCGCTACACCGCTCCGCAAGTAACGATTCTTCAAATTTCCACAAACCTCAGAAAAAAATTAGCTCTCTAGCTTACAACATAAAAAAAAATTAATATCATTTTCGACGGTTTTCAGAGGGGTGACCCTCTCAAACCATGTCAAAATATTTGTCGTTTAAGCATCTGCTGATGTAAAAAAAACTAGTGCCCTAGCTTAAGCAATCAAAAAAATTAATTTATGGGGCCCTGTATTGGGGGTTTTTGGAGGAGTGACCCTAAAAAATATTTCACTGGGTTATTGTATGCCTTGAGATAACCTTACATCCCTACCAATCCGTTTTTGGTTACGATGAGTTTTTTCTTTTTTTTTCTTTTTAATCTTGTCCGCTTTTCTTCTAAACCACAACACATCGAAATCTAATTTTTGGGTGAAGTTGATAAGCTGCAAATGCAATTTTGATTTTGGGAGACAAAATTGCACTTGCAGCTTATCAACCAGAGGTGGAGCCTTTGAGGACGTCCTTGGCCTCGAGGACGTCCTCGAGGACACATTTTGAAGTCCTTGGCCTTGGCCTCGAAGTCTCAAGTCCTCGAAAATTGCCCTGTCCTTGGCTCAAGGACAGCGCTATTTTTGAACCGTTGAAATTTCGTTGGAAATCGCTAGAAACCATGCGGAAAACCTGCAAAGACCTTTTTTTTGGTTTCCTCAAATGGAGATCGCCAGAAAAAAATATTTTGAAGACCTTTTTTGCCTGAAAAAAAATTTTGAAGACCTTTTTTTGAGATGTCGAAAAAAATTTTTGAAGAACCTTTTTTTTTTTGAGAACACTTGCGTCTGTGTCCTTTGTCTTTGGCCTAAGCCTGGAGAGGGTCTGTCCTTGGCCTTGGCCTCGAAATTTTTTGTGTCCTTCGCTTGGCCTTGGCCTCGAGCCTTGTGTCTTCGACTCCACCTCTGTTATCAACTTTACCCAAAAATTAGATTTCGATGTGTTGTGATTTAGAAGAGTGCACAAGATTTATAAAGAAAAAAAATAGAAAAAACTCATCGTAGCCAAAAATGGATTGGTAGGAATGTTAGGTTATTTTAAGGCATACAATAACCCTGTAAAATATTTTTTGGTCTATTTAAGCCGTTTTTGAATAAGACCACTTTTTACACCAAACTTTTGTGGTGGTTTTTGGGTCCTAAAACCGAAGTCACAAACTCATTGCCTCGAAATTTGGCACAAACGTATAACTTATTTATCTCAAGCTGCTGCTAAAATTTCATACAGCTAAACCTAACTGTTCTTGAGTTATAAGTAAAAGTCGGAAACTTCGCACTCGTTAACTTTGAAAATGGCCGAGTAAAAACAAACGAAGAATGACGGGTAGGGTGTTGCAGGCGCCCCACAAAATTAAAAACTTGTTTGTTTAAGCTTAACTATTTTTGGTATTGCAGTTTGATCAGTACATCATAAATACCAAGTTTCAAAAATTTCATCGATGTTTACCTCCCCCGTCAGGCCAATTTTGAGGCCAACTTTCCCAAAAATTTGCCTTTTTTGCCACTAGAGGGCGATATGGATAAGTTGTGCTTGTGGACAAGTTTTCAAAAGATGCCCCATGCCCCATGAACCCCGTTTTGGTATGAAATAAAATTACATGCATTTAGGTCTTTAACCACAGCCAAAAATCTTGTGTTGAACATTACCTTCAAGCCAAAGTATTCGATCCAAAAAGTGCTCTTAATTTGTCTAAACAACCCTCATATAAGGATATGTTGGTCAACCGTGTAGGGTGCGTTGGACATAGCCCCCCTGAGAAAAATTTCTGGCTACGGGCCAGCTATACATAACAGTAGCCATTTAATTTAAGAAATTTACACCACAGTAAAACATTTAAACCAGATTTAAACCACAGCTTACATTAGTAGACTAAGTTACTCAGTCGTAATATCATTTTGCATCACTCCACTAAGACCTGGGGGGTGGGAACCAAAGCCAATACATTATAATCGCTCTACTGCATAGGCTTAAACGAATAATAACGAAATTTAGGTGGCATGCTCATTGCTCCACTCTTCAATTTGCTCCGAGAAAATTGCGAGCAACAAAATAGCAGGCCTACTTATCGGCAAAGCTAACAAAATATCAAAAATAACGACACTTTTTGAGGAAAAAGTACAGTACCCGGTACACCATTAACATTTTTGGTTAAAACTTTATGATGTTGCGTAGGAGGGATGTTCAAATATTATATGACGCTTTCAGAAGAGTGTGGGGGTTGGAAAAAGCTTTAAACGCAATGCAAAAGGATGGATATAATTAGGCCTACGTCTTAAAATTGTTAAATGAGGAGGGGTTAAAATTTCGTCATATGATATTTGAACAAAAAGCGCGTCATATGATACTTGAACGGCTCCTAGTCATGACTTAAACTTAAAACTTTAAATCAGAAAAAATTGTCACAATAAGGACTAGCCTACAAACCAAAATTTTGGTGTAGCCAAGTCATTAGGCCTAAACCTGTGCAGATAATACACAACACAGCCAACCTTGGAAATAGCCAACATTGTCAGCAAAATAGCACCATCGTCCAACCACCAACATAATAATAATCAACATAATAATAATAATGGACATCTGTCCAACATGCCCTACCAAAATTCGTCCGATTTACCCTCAAGGCTGCCATATTGTTTAGACTGCTGTCAGTCTAAATCTGTTTGAGTTTAAAGGTAAGCGAGACACCCTGTTAGGTACTTGTAGTACCTAGTCTTTCTCAAATACTTTAGTTGAAAGCGACCTTTCACGACTCTCTTTCAAACAAGCGGAGAATAATTTTTCACAATATTGGTTTAGTGCCTAAAACGACTATATTTTGAACATAATTGACCACTGCAGCTATATTTTTACAGAAGCAACCTGAAAGTATTGGAACTGATAAAAGACACTTCTATCTTTCCAAGCGTCAAATCTCGTGATAATTCCATGAGCCAATCACGAGTTAATTACGTTTGTGCAACCTACCCTCTTACCGAACTTACCCGACCTTCCCCTATATTGTAATCAAGACAATTACAAGTTATCATTTTTATTTGCTGTTTAGATGAGGATTATCATCTAACTTTTTTTGAATAGTTTTTTACTTGTTATGGCCTTCACCTAAAGTTTACAATTTCTTCACCGACAACTCACAAGGTGAAAGGTTTCTTGCATCACATTTGTAATATTTAACAGCTAAAAAGCGAATAGTTTGCAGTATTGCAAAAACCAAAAGCTGACTGAAGCCTCGTGTGTTTTCTGCGGTAACACCACGGTGCGGCCGTTGTTTGAAATTGACGTCATCACGCATGAGTTAACTCGCAATTTTTAATTTTTTCATAGGCAAAACGACTTTTTAGCTCCAATAAATCTCTAAAAACATGTTGTTGCTAAATAACTTTTTTTGATGTTGGTGCTAAATAACTTTTGTCGATGTAGCAATTAAAACTAAAATAGCAAATTTACCTGGGCACATGATCTTTAAGTAGCCTTGGCCAAGCGATAGCAAAGGAACATTGCAGTTTCTAAGTCAAGCAACTGCCTGCCCACCTGTCTACCATGCACGGTGGAGGCTTTACATGTCTATTTTTTTTTTCTTCGAAACGTCAAGCAGGGAAGCTGTCAATGCCCCAATTTTCATAGCCTTTGGTTTGACCAAACCAGCAATCGAACCCGAGTTTACCGTTTCAGTTACAAATGCTCTATTCGTTTGTATCACTAATGGGTGACTGGAGAATCTTCTACAGAATCAACAGATTTCGGTTTACTTTTGTGTATTGGGTCAAATTAGAAGCTTCAGATTAAGAAGAACAAAAAAACGCGGCCCGTGTGAAGCCCCAGTTAAGGTGGGAGACGGGTAACAGATAGGATCGTGACTCAAAATCTCCAAGATCACTTTGCTACTTCCTAGCCAAAGTAACTTGGTTATTGTGCGTGATCGACATGTAATTATATTTACTTACTACACTCGGTTCGAAAGGTATTGTTCCATGTTCCATCTTCTCCACATGTGGATGAAGGATTGCCTTCCAATATGGAGGTTGGGTCCATGCAACTAAACGTTACGTGATCCCCGATGTTAAAAAAGGCGTTGACAGTCGAAATGACCCCCCCGTTAAATTGAACTTGGATGTCGTCGGATAGATCGGACAAATGACATCGCCTCTCTACAAAATAATTAAAATTACCTTTTGAACTACGTCACGTTACGTTATCCTACATCACATGCTTTTTTGTGTTTTTTCACTGAACCATACGTGTAATGAAATAATTATAGACATCGAAAGTATTCCAATTACTAACAGTCGTCTTTCCTCTATGTACCCAAGAAAGTCAAAATTATGTAGTAACCTAACAAGCGGATTGTCTTACAATAACCAGATACTGCAATAGTAGTTAACGGATTAAAAGCATGAAAAGCGGCTAAAACAGCTTGAAAGCAGAAACCAATGTTTATATCATAATGTCTTTGGTGTAGCTAACAATATACGTACCACATTCGGTAGGGTAAGGACCACTCCATGTTCCGTCCGGTAAGCATGTGACTACGTTAGGACCAACTATTGTTTCGTCACTGTTGATACAAGTAAACATCAACAGAGTGTGAGCGCTGACTTCGAAGCCTTCAATAAGACGCGGAAAGCTGCTTGTTTGTGCGTCGATTCCATCCGCGATCGCCAAAACGCGACAAGTCACAGCTATAAGCCAAATAAAAATAACAACATTTATTTACCTAATTTGTGGATAAACGTCAGTTAGAGTGCTCAACAAAGCAAAGGTAAGAGCGAATTTAACCAGCAGATATGCATTTATCGAATATATATTTCTCTGACCATGCTGTTCATTGTGCACTTTTAAAGAAGATTGGAACCAATCTTAAAGCTTCCTGACTAAACAATTTAAAATATGAACTGTTAATGGACGACGTTGACAAGGATTTACATTCATTTAAGTAGTCATTTTGTTTGGAGCTCTGAAGTAGCTTCAAATTATGCCAGAAAATCAATTTTCTTGCAAACTCCAAACTCGGGAAGAGGCGTAATGCCCTACTCTCCAATTCAATATTTTATTTTACATCCAATTTGAGGATAGAGGCCAAAATACCTGCTAAACACTGAATTACGACAACATTTACGGCCGAACTTTGACTTAAAATTGTGAGTGAAGAGCAGATCTTTTGTCCGTTGTTACCAGAGCTGGGCACCCGCTGCTTGAAAAGTAGCGGCGCTGCTGCTATTTGGCAAAAAAAGCAGCGGCGCTGCCGCTTATCGCTACTCAAATGAAAAAGTAGCGCCGCTGCCGCTACTTGCATGCAAAACAGCGGCCGCTGCAGCTACTTTAAAAAAATAATAGTACAAAGAACGATGGCATTCAAATACGGTATCTAATGGTGAAATTTCAACTTTATTTACGAAAGTTAATTATTCAAGCATTTTAGATATTGATTCAGGTTACAATCGGCATTAGCAGGCTTAAATGGTAGACAAGTAAGCAAATCACCATTCAATTAGGTGTTGGCATGCTCCTTTCAAAAAAAACAAGCATTTCAAAATGCTGATTGGTTAAACCAGCGCTTTAGAAATTACTTAGGAAGTTACCCTTGGAAGTTAAATTCCTTATCGCATTTTCTACACAAACAAAAGGCAATAAGAAATATCGACTCAAATAAGTTAAGGTTTTGCCATTAAAGCACAATAACATACAGTATTCAGCTTCTATACAATTTTGTCCCGGCTTGTATAGCTCTGAAGTAGTCGATCTGTTTATCACACTCTCGGCCCTCAACCACAAAAATAATTTTTCGCGTAGAGATTCGAAAGGAAAATTTATCAATCGACCGAGTTCCAAAACATTTCTTGGAGTTTTGTAGAAATGGTAGGTGATTCAAGTTTCTGCGATGATTTCGTACGACTTTGACACAAAAGTAGATCGAGCGTTTAAGATATTGGTGTTTACGAAGTCGAAGGAGATACGTAGTAATGGCGTACATGTTAAGCAAATGATGCTCAATGCGATTCATGCTACACTGAGTATTTTTTCTACGAGTATAACTCCATAACTAAGTTATCTTTGAAGCTTATTTATTATCTGGTTCTATTTGTTAGTTCAATTCTCAGCGCACTATAAATTCAATTCTTAGTTTTACTGTTAACTGTTGTAGCAAAATTTATTTTACTACGCATTGAGGTAACTACTCAGGCCAGGCGCCACGGGGCATAGGCGTAGCCAGAAGGGGGGGGGGGAAAGGGGGGGCCCCCTCCAATTGAAATGCTACTTATGATAAAAATGTGACAAAAAAACTATTGTTCGTCAATTTTAGTTTCTTTTAGGATTTTTTGCCTTTAACAGTAATTAACAACAATATTGACGACCAGGGGCCCGGACCCCTCTAAATTCAATTTTTGCCAATCAATTAAAATGTATAACCCGGTTGAAATTAAGAGTTTTTATCATAAAAGTTGCCACCTCGGGCTCTCATCTAACCTTTTTAATAACGTAATGCATTAACAGGGCGGGATTTACCATATGGCCCAGTGCCAGGAGCCCTGTGCTCAGATGGTAAGACTTTATTTTTGATCTACACTTATGTTTGGCAGGATGATGTTGGGAAAATCTTTAAAGTGCCAGGAGTGCCGCGCAATGTAAATCCGGCCCGAGCAATAACATGGTAATTAAGCGTAACCATCAATTATACGGTTTTCAGTAACAATTCACCTCCATCCACCTCGTTAGTTTTTACGCTAAAAAACGCGTTTGAAAAAAAAATTATCTATGAGAAATGCTCATTGAACAAATTATTGAATTTAAATTGAGGGGCCTGGGGCCTCTTAACCGTACATGTACTCCTACAACTGAATATTTTCATGTCAAAAGAAAAATCTCTAAGGAAAATCTTCGAGTGGATTATTTACTGCTAAAATACTTATAAAAATTTAACCCCAACCTGCAAAATTACAAACGTATTTTCGACCAAGTTATAAGTAAAAGGAGAATTGAAACAATTTAATTTTTTTCAATTGGCTTTCAAATGTTAATAATCTACTTCTTTCAAATGGTTCTGAACACGTGCGAAATGTGATCCAATGGCATTAAAATAGCTTTTTTTTCAAAAAAATTCCAAAAAATCGCCCTGCGACTGAGGGCTTCGTCCCCGAATCCCCGTCTGTGATACGTTTGAATAAACTGGTTTACTTACACAAGTCTCCCAATTTAGATATTTTCATTTGTAACTTTTGGTTTAAGCCCTTTCCCTTTAGAAAACTCTCGGTTAAGTGCCAAACCAGGCCACGGCTTTTGATCTTCCATTCTACGATATCTTTGTCCCACAAAAATTCCTTTTTCGAAAATTTCTGATGACTTCATTGCATGTGATTTTTGGTTTGCCCCCCCCCCCCAATCAAAATCCTGGCTACGCCTATGCACGGGGGATGGCATTTCGAGCCGTGTCCCGCCAAATCACTGCTTGAGCTCCGCAAGCGAGAATAAACTTTTGTAGTAGCACAACTAGCAAACTTTTGCCCAAAAACAGGTAACCACAAACGCTTTTTTCTGTGAAACAGTAAGACAGATCAAGTGAACGTAATCAAATAGCCTTAGATCTTGCAATGAAGACCTTTTTTTTTTTAATTTTTTTAGGCTTCACCTCCAAAATTGAGGGCAAAATCCATACCAAAGAAGGATAACACAGGATTTGGAGCAAAATATTCACCAGATCGCTGCCGCATTCCGAATTCGTCTGGTCTCGGCTGCGTAAGCGTCCCCCTGCCCAAGTTTTTGTGACCTCCCCCCTTCCCCAAACACAATACTCGGGATCCGTGCCAGATACTGTACTGTTGTATTTGCAGTGCACGATCTATACTGTGGTCTGTGACCAAATAGCCAACAAATCATCTTCATCCGTTGTACTAAATGCTAGCTTTTCGAGGAAATATTGCGGAAAACCGTCTTTGCTATCAGCAAGTTTTTAGCACTTTATCGAACTCTAATTATTGCATTTTCGTTAAAGAGATACTGCTCGAAATCGGCTTAATTGAAATCGGTTCTATCAGTTCAAATTGACCTGCTACTAGACCACATTATTCGTTCAACTTCGATTGAGCAAAAATCGGACCATGTGCGATAAAACTCGCCTATACACACAATATAAGAGCAACGACAAGACGTCACAAAGGTCTTGCATGTTCTACTAAACTGAAATAACGAGATAACAAGAGCAGAGTGAAAACAAGCGGAGAGTAAAGACTCCAAACGGTAACGTGTGAAAATGTGAATTGAAAAAGTCTTGGAAAGAGTTTATTAGCAGTAGCGGCAGCGGCAGAAAATTTGCTTAAAAAACTTAAAAATTTTTTCGGCTAAAAAAAAAAACTTTTTTGCTTAAAAAAAAAACTGCTTAAAAAACTTTTTCGGCTAAAAAAACAACGGCGCTGCCGCTTGTCACTGGTGACGAAGAAAAGCAGCGGCGCTGCCGCTACCGAAAAAGTAGCGGCGCTAGTAGCGCCCGCTGGTCAGTGGCGGATTTAGGGGGGGGATGGGGGGGATGCATCCCCCCCCACCAGCGTAAAAGTAACGATTTTGGCCGAAAAATCAGCCTCTATTTCGAATAATTCGGCTCCATTTCGGGATGCATCCCCCCCCACCGACCTAAACGTAACGAATCCGGCCGAAAAATCGCTCTCAATTTTGGTGAAGACCTTTTTTTTTTATTTTTTGGAGACCACCTGATTTTGGCAAAAAAAACCTTTGAAAATCACTCTCAATTTTGGTGAAGACATCCGAATTTTTGAGGTTTTGTGCTTCAAATCCCCCCCCACCAAAATTTTCTGGATCCGCCACTGCCGCTGGTGAACAGCGCCACTGTGCCCATCACTGGTTGTTACCAACTGCAGTTTGTACTCTGATAAGTCGGCACACTAACAAGACCAAATTTTGTTAAAATTCACAGTAAATACGCGTATTCGCTTTCGGTTTTACGTCAAGTGTAGATCGTGCCTCGAAACCACATAAAGCTTAGAACTAATTCATCTGGAGAGATTAAAGGAGCTTGGCAATCAAGCTGAAAAATGCTATATCCCACAGTTGTAGTTACTACTACGCGGCTCTTTCGTGGGATAAGATGTTAATGCAGCAGAAATGCTATACCATACACATCAGCTAGGCTGGAGAACAAATATTTCACAGTTCGTAGTCATTATCATTCTGAGAGAGAAAGAATTAAACAAAATGACGAGACCATTTATGGCTTCTACCCAGACCAAACATAACTTTTTGCAATGCCAGAGTAGCCAATTACTTATTTTATTTTTTGGAAAGCTCTAAAATATGCTTATGTTAGTAGCTTTTACACTTAAGATAAAGACAGAAAATAACCTTTAAAAACCAAGTCATTGTTTCTGGCGGCATCTGTCAATCGAGTTTTGCACTGTTACAAAACAAACAGTTTTGATTGAGTCTATGATGAGTTTTTACAAAATTTTCTAGTAACTTTTTCTATGCCAAAAAACAAATCTGCAGTAATTTTTGCACGAAAATTTAAATAAAAAATCGGTCTCAATTCTCAACCATAGTCCAAGCTCGGTGCGAGCCCTAATTCGGTTTCTAGTCTAGATGCTAACAATTATAGCAGAATTTCGTTTTTAGATTAGCTTCTCAGTCGAATCAAACAAAAATGTTAAAATGAGATGATTTTGCATCTCACGGTTTAATTTTTAGCTCCAAAACGAACTTGAAGTTTCTTGTGACAACTGAATTGATTCGAAGACCTCAAATCCGTTTGTTGTCTCTTGATCAAAGCAACTTAGTATATAAACACAATGAGTAGATTAAGTTGCATACACTGTTGATCCAAGAGCGAATTCTTCTAACGTCAGAATAAAATCCTGGATAGGCATAATCGTTTTGTCTCCAAGCGCATCCGAATCCAAAACTCACTACACCCAGTTGTACCCAACATCTTCGCGAGTTATCAGCTGTTACGATCTGCTAAAAACTTTCACGTAACAAAGCTCAAGCATTTCCTGAAATTGCTGGAAATTGTTTGTAATAACGCATTATCAAAGCATTGCTCCTTCCCCAGATGTGGCCCGTCTCAAAGCTGGGCCCCTTTAAGTTGAGCTAAAAGCCACCGAACTCGAGAAGCGTTTTTTTTTCTTTGGTCCTCACCTGACAAAAAAAGAACATCAAATTTTGAAAGAAAACCTTTTTTTTTGCCTTCATTTGATGTCGGCCGAAAATACCATCGAATTTGAGCTTAAAGTCTTGATTGTACCCAAAATTTCGACCAAACGTGGGCCCCAATGGAACTTGTCCCCCCTTCCAGACATAAAACTTTAGTTACACCACTGATTATGTTACTACTAGCAGTTTCACATGTCCATTTTTTAAGCCCGAGTATTGGTACCTTCCCTGCTCGTTGGTGAGTTATACCGAAAAGAGGGCCAATTTCTGATGGAACTGTGCCAATTCAAAGACTCGTTTACCCAAAACCACATAGCTAGCATACAGTTACGAGACTCGGTAATCGCTAGGCACCAGACCAAAAAATCGGGCTTGAAAAGTGGATATTGCATGTATATTATGCGTTATTAGCCTGAGATTTTTTTTGTAAAGTTTTCGAGATCATATAGATTTAAAATAATTAAATTTCCAACAATAACATTAATGTCGATCTCCAATGATAATAAAATAGCTATAAATTTTTTTTAAAGGAGCTGCTTGAAATGTTTCTAAAATAAAAACTTTTAAGCGAAGTTTTTTAGCACCTCACGAATAAGCGGTCCTCCACTGTCTCCTTGACACGTATCTACCTCTTCCGAAACATTTGCACGAGCGCAGATCATTTGATCGGTGTAAGGGACAAACAAAGCAAGGTTTCCTAGTCGCTCTCTCTGAAATTGGTTCACTCTTCTGATTGCCTCCTCATAACTTGATAAAAAATTGGGTTGTTGTTAGCTAGTTATACCGTCATAATTGATCATGTCACTAAAGATTGATGGTTGAGTGGATAGAGCGTCTGCTACAGAAACGGTAAACACAGGTTCGATTCCCGGTCGGGTCAGACCAAAGACTATAAAAATTGGGATTTATAGCTTTCCTGCTTGACGTTCAGCAATTAAAGGGACAGTGTGAAGCCTCCACCGTGTGTGGTAAACAGGTGGGCAGGTGGCAGGTTGACTCAAAGACCAAAAGGTCCCTTTGCTGTCTCCCGACCAAGGTAATTTGGTGAATAAAATGTAACTACTGCAAAAGAAAGACTGTTAGGTTCGTTGATTAGGACTGCCGAGATTTTTTTTGTGGATTAGATCAGGGTGCAACGTTCCCTCTATTAAAACCCAGGTTTGAGCTGTAGATCCCGGATGAGAACTGGCTACTTCCATAGGACTTGAAGAGTAGGTAACTAGATAAATCCATAACTACCAATCGTCCGGCTTACTGATGAGATCAAAAGAGGAGTTGAAGAACACACTGAAAATCGGCTGAGTTTTAATCGACCTGACTTCTACGTATGTCACGGTATGGCACAGAACCGATGGTTCTGAAAATGTTCCACATAATCCGGTTTTTCTGTTCCTTTCTCTCTTACGCTACAACCGCTGGATAAATGGCGTCAATATTCTACGCCTTAAACATACAGAGAATCCCAGAATCTCGCAAAATAAATTACGGTCAAGTCAGCTGTTTTCATCAAAAAGCTTAAAAGTGAGATTGCATCAGTAACCATTCAAACCCAGTGAAAAGTATGAAGCAGTAGTTTTAAGTAAATTCTTTGATTTCCAGCAACATCTTTTTTCTGAAGACTTTCACGTGTCTTGTTAGTAAGCTCGTTTTATTACGGTACCTGCTTATTGCTGAGTCATGCCAAAAAAGCGCCAAATCACAAAAGAACCAGCCAATCAAAGAGTTTTTATGTTTACGGTGTTCTTTTGGTGACATAATTTTATACTGTATATGCTTTGATTGATATGTTTCTTTGTAGTTTAACAATTTTTTGCATGACTCAGCAATTTTAATTCGCAGGCACCGGAACCAAATTCAGGCCTAAAAGGTGTATATATAGCAAAACGTAACCCGACCCAACTGTGCCGTCACTTACACTTCGTTGCTTTCGATGTTGATTGAAGCCTGTTTCAGTTGTCTTGATGGTCTTGCTTGGACCAACAGCCCAAAGTTGACTTGCTGCGTGCTTCCGAATCCAGTAACCATCACATTCACTTGCTTTGTTGGGTTATCACGCCCCGTCAGCCATGCTCCTGAACAAACAAACAAACAGTCAAACAGGTACTAAACAAGAAATTCTTTAGGCGTAAAAAACAAAGGTCATGTGATTGATAGCGTAAAAAAAAAAGTTATTGAAACTACAACTTTATTTACTAAGTTGCCGTAGTCATGAGACAGCAAAATAATGTTGCAGTCTCCGAATCAAGCTGCCAACTGTTTTCCTTCTTACCAGGTGGTTGCTTCACACTGTCCATTATAATGTTGAACGTCGAGCAGGGAAGCTTTGAATCCCAAACCGCATTTTCAAGATTTGAAAAACTAACCAGAAAATTTTGCTGTTAATTGAGGCTGAAAGAATTTGTGTAGAATGTTAGGGTTAAATCAGGTTTTTCGATTTCCAAATTTCCAATGATTTTTATTAGTGCGTTCTTTCCAAAGGGTATGCTGTTTAAAGTAATCAATTTATTTTTGCTACTACATGCATCACGTTGTTCTTATATTGTAAATAGCGCGTAGTTTTTGGGGAGTGTTTTTTCATTCGGATTGGACCTAATACTGCCAAGCTCATAGCAAATGTGGTTTGATCTTTAACCCTATTCGGACCAGGCAAAATTTTTTGATTAATGGCCCAGGGAGGGATCAATTCGACACAACAAACTCAAACGTTAATAACTCCCGAATTACAAAAGATAAAAAATCCGTTTTTGCTCCTCGAGAAGCTCAATTTTCTGACAAAAAGTCTAAAATTTATGTCAGTATATTTGCGACCTTGATCTTCAATTAATTTTAACACAAGTCAAGGACTATCAGAAGCGATCGGTTTGCTTTTTATCTGCATAATGTTAATAAGCGTTTGATTGCCATAACGCGGCATCGCAGCTGGAGTTTCATTCAGAAACGCAGAGATATTAACGGATTAAATTAAAAGATTATTTCTATTGTGCTAAAATATCTAAATCAGTAGTTTCGTCGTGAATTAATTGCAAGCTTAATATTTGTTACTGTTCTAGTTCCTTTTTGCTAAGCACTACAAAATATGGTATTTTTTGTACAAAAAATATATAAAAAAACAAGCATCAAACCACTATTTTTTTTCATAAGCTGTAACAAACGTCAATAAAATTGGTTGAATTTTGATGGAATTTTTAGTATGCTGAAGATTTGTGGTCTAGAATAACATATTAAGAGTTTGTAATAATAAGTCAATTAAGATGTTTTTTGACGTTTGATTGCCATAACGCGGCATTCAAACGTCAAAAAACGTCAAAAAACGTCAAAACGTCAAAAAACGTAAAACGTCAAAAAACGTAAAACGTCAAAAAACATCTTAATTGACTTATTATTACAATCATACAACAAGCAAGTTGCTGGTTTTAAATAGCCAAAATTAAGCATGCGAGGAGGCGTCTTCTCTAGCTCAAGTGGTAGAGCAGTGGACCGGTAATCCAAAGGCTGCAGGTTCGATTCCTGTGGGAAGACAATTTTTCGCATTGCTTGTTTTAAGTAGTCGCCGTTCTGGTGGCTCTTCCCTAGGCTTTCGAGCTGGTAGCCTTTAGGCCAGAAGCACGCAAAACGATTAAAATATTAAGAGTTTTCACTTGGAAAACTCGTACTATGAGTTTCATTCTTAATATGATAGATCTGGCAATGCTAAACCTAATCAAAAGTGCAGCATAGCAATCTGTATATAACAACACTGTTATAAAATTTTTATATAACAACATTTTTATCATTAGTCGAGTGGATAAAGCGTCTGCTGCTGATACAGTAGATTTGGGTTCGATTGCCGGTCTGGTCAAACCAAAACTTGAAAAAAGTTTATACTTACATCTAGCTTCTCGGCCAGATATTAGCAACAAAATGGGCAGTGTGAAGCTTTCACCGAGTGTGGTGGACAATTGGGCAAACGACAGCCTTTTCTCGAAAAATGAACGATTTTTTCGCTGTCTGTAGACAACTTGGTAAATAAAGATGCCAATACTTCAAACTTACGAAAAAAACTCAAAATGTGTCGGACGGAGTGTAGTAAATGTTAATTTTTTCAAACTATTTTTTGTACGATTTTTCACGAACTTTTGAATTATAAGTAAAAAAGAAATTGGTCTAACTTGATACTCAGATTCTTGGTTCATTTTTTAGAATAATGCTTTGGATAATTTGGAGTACTGTACTAGGTTTTGGCGTCGGAAAAGTTTTTTTTTTTTGTTGCTTACGTTGTGAAAGATTACGTTGTCTAATATTGGAAAGTAATTTTTTCTCAAAAATTCAAAAATTCTGCAGTTTTTATGAAGTTTATATAAGAAAGCCTAAATTAATTTGATCATTGCTCGTCATAAGGTTTTCCAACATCTTGTATAGTACCCAACGGGCTTACCTTTTAGTGTATTATCGAGAATGATTTCAGAACTAAAAAGGAAAAATACAGTTGTTTCCAACATTGTAATTACATCTAATGGTGATACTGATCAAAACACCATTCTTTTTATCACTATTTGTTCTACAAAGACTGTCTAATTCTCAAGCGTAATCTTTCAGATTTTATTTCAGAGCAGGCTTTGCAACAAAATGTTGCAAACTTTGGTTCTTACTGGGATTAGTGATGAATAAGTTTAGAAAAAACAGGGTAAAAATACTACAATCCCAAGGGTAGAAATTTATTTGCCGGTTTTCATCTTTGATCAAAATCTTCAAAGCTATTCTATTCCTATTGTCCTCACATTCAGAACCAGTAATATTGTTTTTCTATGCGATAAAGCCGTTAGATAGTTGCAGCAAATTAGAAACATTAAAAATTTGCCAACGACATCAGTGAATTTAGATATCTTAGTTATTTATGATCACAAAAAAACTAGTATAAATTCATCTACTAAATGGTCAGGTAATCGGATTGTTACTCGCAAAGTCTGTAAGTAGAGAATTTTCTTTCCGTTTTTATATCTTGTATCTACAAACATATTTTTTGCTGTTCGTGAATGTACACACATAAAAGCCAAAATTGAAAAGTAATAAAACAACATAAATTTTTTTAATTTAGCATCCCACGGTTGCCACCTATCATTATAGACCACAAATGAAAAATCAATGTGAAACTCAGTAATATCTGCAACAGCATGCCATGCTGTAGGCCTGTAGTAGCATCTAATAAGAAATTGGTAAATGCAGTAACAAGTATAATATACCACATAGCACATTTTACAATGCACGTACAGTACACACCCAATAATTGTTGAGTTTGATGTGAATTTAATAAAAAATTAATTATATTTTACACTAGCAACTGGTTATTGCTTCAAAAATTATTTTTTACCTAAAGCTTTTAATAATAATAACCTTGAATAACAAAGCAGGTAAAAATTGAAAATAATGATTCCGAAACAAATATTATCAAAAACTCTCTACTTTTTGCAATGTTATTGAATATCGCAAAGGCATATGAAATTTTGCAATTTAGTGAAAACAAAGCGTATGCTCACAATGAAGTTATTAGTGTGCTGCTACGTCACATGCAAAGACACTCGGGCAAATTTCTGTTTTGGATGTTATCACTTGACCTACATGAAAAAACTTTTGGCAGTCAAAATTATGCATATGCTTTTTTGAAAAATGAAACGAACATCTTTCTACTGATACTGCTACTTAGCAGAAATTAAAAGTTTATTTAAAATTTGCGTTTTTTTTTCTTTTTTTTTTAGTCTCCAAAAACAAATTTCGAGCATAAGGACTACCGAAAATAATGCTGCATGCCACACACTTAATAACTTATGGGCATTTTTCACTACTCTATATCAGTAACGTGAAAAAATATATTGGCAAAAAACAAAAGGATTTGCGCTTATGTTGGCCTCTAATTCTTTCATCAATAAATACGTTTATTTTGCTTAATTGCAATTCTTATTTATTAGCGAAATGCTAAAAATGAAGCTTGGTGTGAAATTTGGTAAAATGACACGAAATTTTCTGAGAAATTCAGCAGTGAGCTATTAAAATCATAATGAAAATTATAATGCCTCAGGCAAAATAGTAAATCAAAATCTATCGTCACAACTTTTTTGAACATTGATCGCAACAAAAGCCATTCAAGTGGTCACTGGACTTACGTTCGAAAAAGCGTGAAATTACTACTTACGACAAAGCAATTGGGACTGACAGATGTCACGTATAATAATTTTGAATACCTGAGATATAATTATTTGCTGTGTTTTAACGTGTACGTGACTATTTTGTTTGTTTTGCCGCCTTTTTGATTTGAAATATTCGAGATGATTCCTTTCTAGTATATTCTACCGTCTTCTATAAGTCACCGAAATAATTAGTTGTTTATCATTCTTAATTGCTGCTAGATTTAGACTTGAAGTTTGCGACGTCATAGTTATGTGAAATTTGTTATCGTAAGCTTGTATACTTTTTCTATTGTGACGTATCAGGGATTGTTCTGGGATATGCGATAGCTTTTGTTGTAGTATTAATAGGCGGGTCGTTTTTCATTCTATATTCTAATATTCTAAGAGTGGGTGATTTTAGATATTAGCTTCGCAGGCAGTTTTGCCGAGTTTGTGTATCTGTGGTTGGCTTGTGTAGCTGGTAGTGGCGACCTGAGTTGGGCAGTCGCGGTTAAGTGTTTTACGATCTGATATGGTTAATCGTAAAAAGTTTTAGTGGAGCAATTTTGCTCAGTGAGAGGGTTTTGTGTTTCAATCTTAAATTGAAGTTTTAATTTAAAATTGGTGTGCTGCTTTCTGAGATTCAAGAAGCTAAAGGAACTATCAACTACCATTTTCGATTTGTCAATTAACATCTTAGTCATTCTCTAGTTTTAGTCGACGTGGACAATTCTAGAGATTAAAGGTTGTACTCTAGCCAAGTATCAACGATCGCGACTACAGGTTAAATCAATTTTTCAAAATTTTGTCAGAAACGCAGGGTCGACCTTGAGAAATGTTTGATAACTCCGAATCTAGTTGTCATACGACAATGGTTTTAAAAATGATAGTTGAAGCAGTAAGTTTTAAGAAAAGTCAAGAAGTTTGGTTATTGTGGCTTGACTGCTTTATAGCAAAATTTCTAAATAATTGAAGAGGGGTAGCTAATCAATCCCCCTGGGCCGAATTGGGTTAACAGCACAAAATCAGTGATTTAGTGGATACAACGTACGCTGCTGAAACGATAGTTGCAACAAAGGATTTATGTAAAGCTACCATCGTGTGAGGTAGACAGGTTGCAGGTGGCATTTTGACTTGAAGATCACAGAGGCCACTTCACCGTCTCTTGGCCATTACAATTCGCTAAGAATAAAGAAAAATCAAATCTTTATTATACTCGCAGTATTACACCGAAGGGTGTAACAAGTTGTCATTGCCCTGGGGCAACACAGTTCCTTTCGAAAACGAATACCTACCTTCAATAGCACATGCTTCTTCTTCGGTCTCATTTCCTGAGAGAAGTCTTTCACCTCTGGAGTTGACGATCTCATCAGGGGTGACACAAGTTCCAGTACACGGAAGGCAAACTGGACGAATGTAATCAGTAAACGTAACTTCCCCACCCGAGCCTTCGTCCAACTGATGGAAACTTTCTTCGACAATCAGCACTTCAGTCCCAATACGAATCTAAATTTGAACAATTGTTATCTAATGACAGCATCTTGTTTTCATCATAAAACGATTAGACCCACAAAAAACGAACCTGGTAATATAGAGAAGACCCTGCTATAAAAATAAGTTGCCACAAACTGTGCGTAAAGTCGAGTTGACAACATAGAGTAGTTTTGCTCATACATTCAAATCTCACATATACCTTTAAGATTTGTGCCCTTCTTTCGAGAAGACTATTTTCTTGACCTCACTTTAGTTTTGCGCAATCCTAAACCTGTCTCAGGTTAATCGGGCCCTGTGATCTCATGGACCCACAGGCCCCGCAAAATCGATCTCCAACCATGCAAGTGGCCCTATGGTAAACATATCATTGTGAGCAACTTACGAGTGCGTAATCATAATCGAACAGACTGGCTTCTTCGTACTGAGGATGTCTGATGATGAATCGTGGACGGTAAAGTTTTCCCGAAGCGCTACCCCTCGTATTCCTGCTAGGTAACTCGGTGTAACCTGGAAAAACATACAAAAGTTTTCAGTTTTTTGACTCATTTTGCAGCTAATTAGCTCTAGGCATGTTCGCTCGATCTAGTTAAACAGTTAATGCGCAATTTTAACTTCAATATAAAATTTACTTTACGTAATGTCGAGCGCGTAGTATCAGACTTGGAATCACAAGGTTGAAGGTTTGGTTCTTCTATGTTACTAATTTGAGAAATTATATAAAGTCTAATCAAGACCTATTTTAACTACTGTATAGACACTAAGCAGAAAACACGACAATTATTTGTGTGGCTGTTTCATTCGTTTGGCTCCTCAAAGGTTAATCGTTTAATATAATCTTATTCAAATAGAATACACCATTGCGATACAATGCGACTTGTTGAAAGTATTTTTGTATTAGTTTATCATCGATCATTTTAACTAATTTACCGACCCTACCAATTTCGACGTATGCAAGGTACTGTAAGAATATTCTGTAAAATTTCATGAACATTGGCGAAGGCAGGATTTTGTTATGGAAGAAGGCCTTTCTTTTAAAACTAATGTGTAATTTGCACCGAAAAAAAGATTTTCATTTCTGAGAAAGCGTAATTTTGGCCGTAAGTTAAGTATTTGAAGCACTTTTGCCGGACTTCAGATATAAGAACTAAAAAAAGGTTCTTACGGTGCATTAAGGCCATGTATTTGGGTTTCATCCGTCGGGACCACATGCGTTGTTTTCCCGTTTATTTCCAAAAGAGAAAGAGGCATTTTTTTGTGCTGAAAAATTCACACAATATAGGGTTTCACGCTACAACCTCCCTCCCTTCATGTCTAGGTTACCGAAATGGCCCTTTACTTCTGTCATGATTATCGCGTTTGATATCCATTATTGAAACAAATGCTTACGTTGAACTAATTTTGTCTTAAAGTGTAGCATTGTTCTAAGTATTTTCCCACCAATTTTCTGCTGTAGCTCAGATGTGTGCGGCAACCGGGAAGGAAACATAAAACTTGAATTGTCACGTATTAAGCGATGTGATATTGCTCATTGTGACCTCAGAGAGCTACGGTCGCAGGCAAGTAGTTTCGAGACTTTAATTGAAGACCTTAGAGGCAAATGTTGTTAAGTCACTTTTTGCTGTTTTGAGTAATTTGAGTTTAAAGGTTTTGCAATGTCACAGACGTCAAACAAAACGCTTTTTTTGCAATTTTTCAGCAGTATTTTGTGACTTTGGGGTGTCCAACAGTACATGTCAAGTTTGGTGCAAATTGCGTCACAAATGGCCTAATTATGGCCAAAAAACTGTTTGACTTAACAACATTAACCTGTCACAACAAGGTTTGACTTAACAACATTTACCTGTCACATTTTGGAGAGGAATAATATTTCTGTTGTTACGTAATAAAAAATCAAAATTACAATCAAAAATTAAAAATTTTTAAGCGCATATATAAGTAAGAGAGTGTCTCTATTCAAAATCAGTTACGAGGTAGTTGTGCCGGTAGTAGGTTACCCGATACTGTAGCCTACACGTTAATTATCTTCAGGGCGTGCCGCATAGGCGCCATCTTTTCTGGTTTCGGTTGTTAAGTAGGTTGCAATGATTCAGTAATTGTTGCAAGCTGCTTAATGTAGAACAGCGGTTATTTTAAAGTTGATTAGCCTACTTAAATAGGCTAATGATAAGAGATTATATTCCTTGGAGCATCAGCTGTACTTGGCTGCTTTATTTTGTGGGTAGGCTAAGATGACGTATGGTGTAACTCATGGGGTGTTTCATTTGTTTTTGGACTTCTTATCAAAAAAATTTTACCTTACCAAACAGTAGCATTAAGTGCTTGTCAATCTTAAGAACTGGTTGTAGTTAATGCTTTACACAGAGCTAGACAGCACTGTCTCAAGCTTTTGGTTTCATCAGCAGCCCTCAGCAAATCTTAAACTGTCTAAACCAAAGGTATTCCCCAGCCACCTCGCGGCCAAACTGGACAAGCTTTTTCAGTTTTTGTTATGTTATGTTCTGGTTAGCTTAATTTACTCGAAATTTATAAGGGGATGTAATATTCCAGCATTATACAAATATTTTATGCATAAAACTGCAGTTAACGAAGAACAAACATTAAAAAAATAATCATATCAAACGTTTTTAGCCCTTTCGAGTCAGATTTTGTTTTAGGTTGATCTTAAAATATTTCATTTGTTTTTTTCATCTCAGTATCATGTTGGAGGTATGCTGCCAGTTATGATGATGATTTTTTTCTGGTTTCCTTAATTGTGGGACACTAATAAAAGATGTTGCGTAAGTTTGCATTTTAATTGATATCAAGCTACGAAACCAAAAGAGGACTCGATTAGTGGCCCGAAAATAGCGTTTAAATCCTAAAGCAAAATCCCAAATGCAATAAAAGCAAATGCCCTGGTTGTGCGAAATTGATATGAACCGTAAGTAATTCATTTTAACTACTTATGTAAGTATTCAAATGTTTACTGCAAATAAACTTTGTCGAGGTAATTTGGGATTTAGGAAACCCATTCTGAACAGCATTTCATAAACCTTTCTTTAACTAAAATTTGACAGCGCGAAAATAATTGGATTTTTGTTAATCTCTGCTGTCATCTAGCGACAAAATACTGTGAGATAGATTGTTTCAACAAATTAAAGTACACGATATCAACTGTAACATACTACAGTTGCAGAACTTAAATTGCTGGGGCGACGGGTCCCCCATTAAGAGTTAGCGTCCCCCCATCACGATTTAGCGTTCCCCCTTGAGATGTAAGGAACTCCCACTAAAAGAAGTGCCCAGGACATTTAGGCCAAAAAGTGACTGTTAATTCCAATAGATTCCGGATTCTTGCGCAAGACATAACCAATTTGCGATGAAGACTATTTTTTTTTTTTTGTCTTCGCTCGACTTTGGGGGCAAAATCTATGCCAAAAGACTTTGAATTCTTCCTGGATTGGAGCAAAATCTTTTCCAACTTGCTTCCGCATTCCAAATTCGTCTTGTCACGGCTGTGGAAGCGCCTCCCCATGCAATATTTTACGGTTTAAATACTGAGTATAAGCTATATAAAGTGCATACCTAAGTCCCACACCGTGGGTGTGGGGAAAGAGCAAAGCTCATTTAATCAATTACCAATTACACCCATATAATCAAAAAAAAATTAGGTTATTCATACGTTAAGGCCCGTTTCACACTGGTGACGGCTGTCGGGCGTCTTCAAATTTTTGCAGTCGTACTACCAAAACGTGCCCGTTTCGCACTGCCGTCCAATTTTGTACGACTGCAGGCCCACAAACGTAAAAATCCTCTCAATCAAATTATTAATAGTTTAGACCAATGGTTTTCAATCTTTTGTGGCTTCTGGCCCCTTTCCATTAACTCTCAACATCAGTGGCTCCCAGTTAAAACAGTTTTGGGTGGCTTCTCGATAGGCAGGCACTATACCATTTCGATGGGAGAGCGCTTTTATTCGTGAAGTATATTATAGGAAAGAAAAACAAAGAATGTCAGTGGTTCCCTGGTTAAAGTGTCGAGATCCCCGGTTAAGAACTCTGGCATAGACTGTACCTCTAGTAAGCTACAAGAAACACAAAACTTCTGCACAGTGGCGGATCCAGAAAATTTTGGTGGGGGGGATTTGAAGCACAAAACCTCAAAAATTCGGATGTCTTCACCAAAATTGAGAGTGATTTTTCGGCCGAAGTCGGAAATTCAACCGTTTTTTTCGCCCAAATTCAGGTGGTCTCCAAAAAAAAAAAAAAAAAGGTCTTCACCAAAATTGAGACTGATTTTTCGCCGGATTCGTTACGTTTAGGTCGGTGGGGGGGGATGCATCCCGAAATGGAGCCGAATTATTCGAAACAGAGGCTGATTTTTTGGCCAAAATCGTTACTTTTAGGCTGGTGGGGGGGATGCATCCCCCTATCCCCCCCCTAAATCCGCCACTGCTTCTGCAGTCTGCACGACTTGCAGTCGCATGAAATTTTTCGTGTAGTGTAAAAAGAGCCATTTTTTTGCTTTTGATCTGATGAAAAAGACGTAGCTGAAAAACGCAGCTGAAAAACCGTTTGAATTTCCGAATTTGGCCAAAAATCCGTCTCAATTTCAATGAAGAGCTTTTTTTTTATTTGGAGATCACCCGCATTTGGGGGGGAAAAACCGTCTCAATTTCGGATAAACCATGTGATTCTGATTCAAGGACAAGAATTCGGGTCAAGGTCGCTTGCAGTTGTCTCACTCTTTCAAAAAAGCCCCCCCCCTTTTTCAAATCCTGGCTACGCGCCTGGTCACGTTTTCAACTTTTTATTTCTTGTATCACGTTTATCACATCTATCAGTTTAGTTTTCAAACTTGGATATTGATTTTCTGGCTCAAACTGATCAAAACATTGTTAAACGACATAAGACAGCAATTAGCAATATGTTACGCTTGCGTGTACAAGGGTGGGCAAACTTTTCAGTGCTAATGTCGCATTTCCAAAATTAGGTAAGCCAGAAATAAAAATTCACTATCTTTGTCTCCCAAAAAAATATAATAAAAATAATTTTTCCACGTTATTTAAAGAGTCGTACAGTGTTAAACGAGGACTGAAATGGGGATATCCAAAGTTAGACAAATCCTAATTAGCTAAATTGGCATTAATTTCAACCTTCTTGACTCATCCTTTCCAGAGATATTTTACTTCAAACACGACGTAAGAGCTTCTTTAATCATAATTTTATTGGTAACCCGGACGTTTATTATATCGGCGACGCCATTTTAGTTTATCCTACGGCAACGCCGCAAATAATTGTACTAATAGGCTAAGCCACATAGGTCTTTCAACCTATACACAGTATAGTTTGTTCTTGAAGAGCTTAACGGCAAAACAGCCTGTTGGGGGCATTATTTTAACGATTTTATAGATCTTTTTATTATCATTACAGTATAGGTTAATATAGACCTTACATCGTGTTTATGGAGGATCTTACGTCGTGTTTAAAATGGAATATCTGTGGAACGGCTGGGTCAAGAAAGATGGAGACAGCACAAATCTAATCTAAAACGATTGACCTAACGTAAGACACCCCCATTGATTTTGCCTTCAGTCCTCGCTAAAGTAAAATAGGTAATCAATACAAAAGCAGCTGAAATAGAATGTGTTTAAGGAGCACTGCAATTTATTTATTGATAGAAACTTGTTCGTGAGTGCCGAGAAAATTGGTGCGACTCAAGCGTTTCATAAAGTGGGTATGGAGGGGGAGCATGTATAACCGTTTGGCAATTATTGTGATATTGCGGCAAATAATAGGCGTGTAAGCGCCATTTTGATCAAGTTTTGCAGATTTTTAGCGCCATTAGAAAAGAACTAAATTGTTAAAATTCAGAAGTCATTTAAAAGAATTAAATTTTCAGCCCTTTCAGCCCCGCTTACTTACAGGTCAAGTACAGCTACGATCAGGGTACCCGGCCCCCTCCATTCATATTTAATAATATGTTTAGTATGCATTGCCCCTAGCCAATTTTTGTTTGAGTATTTTGTTGCGTAGAAACTGGCGAGGTGGACTGTTTTTTAAAGTTGCTGGTATAATAGATGGCTAATCGCATTAAGTTCATTAAAGGTTAGATAAGGGCCGGAGATCAAAACTTTTAGGACGAAATTTTATCTTAAATTATCCCTGAAATAATATAAAATTTAGATGTTATTTCTCCAGATTGATATTTTCGGTCTTATAAACTTCCTCGTCTCAGATTAATTATAAACTTTCACGCTTCTTTTCAAGTGTCGAAAGTTGTCTTTTAAAGTGACGCTAAAAACAGACATTTTAACCAATCAGTGGTCGAATGGAAAGAGCGTCTGCTACTCAATCAGTAGACTCGAGTTCGTTTCTCGGTGGGGTCAAATCAAATACTATAAAAATTAGTACATATTCAAAACTTTCTGATTGACGTTCAGCAATAAAAAGGAAGAGTGTGAAGCCTCCACCGCGTGTAATAAACTAGTGGGTAGGTGGCAGTTTGATTCGAAGACCGAAGGGTTTCCTCGCTGTCTCTTAGCCAAGCCAACTTGACCAATAAACTGTAATAGCAATTTCAAAAAATAATATTAAAAGTTACTTAACCAAGGGATTTTATATTCATAGGTTTACTCAACTCTTAACAAAGTAGGCTACGCTTTCTTAGATGAACTCATAAAATAGGGCGTAATATAGGGATATTTTGCCATAAGTCTGGGGCAAATTGCGAGCCAGATCAACTGACTGCGACAAACTGACCGCGAGCCAGCGGTTTCGTCACAGTGATTTTATCACAAAGTGAGGATTTGGGCAAAATGGCTCTGAGGATAGTAAAATATGCTTATGATCGCTCTTCTCAGATAATCGGCGTCATTTGGTTCGCGGTCAGTTTGTCGCGATCAGTTGTCGTGGAACCGGCAAATTGTCCCCTGTTGATAGAGGTCTACAAGATCAGAGGTCAACTAAGTAGATCCACCTTCATTAAGCAAGCATATGTTTGGTCGACACGAAATTCGTGTTCCTTTATTGTTGAAATACACTGCAAGTAACATAAAAATAAAAAGAACACGAAGGAAAAAGTCGGTACATGGCTTAACATATAGCTTAACACTAATACGTAGTTCTCAGAGTTCTACTATATGATCTCTAATCTACAATAAATTCCATTTCAAATAGCGCAAGCTTAGCAAAACTTCAGAACTTGTTGATATTATACTGTAAATTAATAAACAATTGGCTGAGGATAAGAAGAGCTTGGAATATAAGTCACCATGATTTTTCTTGGTTGATTTTTTTCATTCTTCATTAAAGCTGGCAATTATGGAATCGTGATGTTTTCTGCCAATCATGTTTTGTGCATACCTAATTAAATAAAACTTTTCATTGTTAAACGCCTAAAAATAAGTATGGAAAAGATACCGATAATAAAAAAATATAAATATACAAGTGGAAGCTGTACTGTTGGGAACGCAAGTCTTCATCTTATGTAGACGTGCTAACGATACAATGCGAGGCCATATACAGGGTGAAATTCTCACGGCTTGTAAATTAGAAGAAAAAAATTTTTTGCGCCAAGGCTTAAATAGAGACTATATCTAATAAGGTAGTTCAAAAACGTTTACGCAGAAAGTTTAATTTCAACACTTATTTTGGAAAAAAAAAATTCCTGGGGTATCGCAATTTTCAAACCTACAGAATCGATAATAAACAGAGCAAGAAATCAGAAATCCATTTAGTGGAAGGAAATTAAGAGCAAAATCTGCAGACAGTGTGAAAGTAAGGATATTTTGCAACGATGAGCGCGACATGCTAAGATCACTACTCCATTTTTGGAAGGACTTTTTCGGGTTCCGGCCGACAGAAACTCTGGTCGCTTCCACATGGTCTACAGATCTTGCACTCAACTTCCTTCCTCTAAATGAATACTCTAATTTCTTGCTGCGTTTATTTACAGTTTCATTGGTTGGAAAGTTACGATATACCATAGGAATATTTGGGATTTCCCAGATAAGTGTTGAAATTAAACTTTTTGCTGAAACGTGTTTGAACAGCGATATAGGATTTTGGCTCTATATAAGCCTTGACGTGGAAACAATTTTCTTTTAATTTCCAAGTCATGGGGTTTTCAACTAATAATTATATTTATAACTCCAATCAAATCCGAAACGTAGCAACAATAGGTTAAAAACAAGAGATTTGCAAGCAATGTTATGGGTTTTATTTGTGTAAATGCATCGATTTTTGTCGAAGAAAGCAAATTTCAGAGGGGCGAGAATTTTTCCTCGTATTTGCGGTTGTGTCAAGTGCGACATTAGCGTCCTTCCGACAAGTCAGATTGTCCTACGTGTTGAAACAAATTTCAAGAATCAGTACTGTTGTCTATCCGACAAAGGTATTGCGCTATTTTCTCTATGACCACATTTAGCGCAATGGCAGCATGTTTATTGTTGTGGCACCGCACCGACTGAACAAAACAGCGCAAATTTTGTCCAGTGTTTTTTTTCATAATTAAATTGATCTAACCACTTACGCAACAATGTAGCTATGGTGCGATTATGCCGTTAAATTTTAATTTTTATTAACTGGGTTATTTTTATTAACTTTAATGATAGCAATAGATGTCAGGTCCGGTCTATAAACAATGCGTAAAATTGTGTGCGGATAAACGTATCCCTATTCTTCTTCAAATACGATTTGGCGAAAATATTTGATCTTGCAAATACCGGTTACACGGAAAACTTGGAATGTTTTCATCATTTATAAACAAAACTATTTCCGGAAAAACTTCATTTGATAGCAATTTAGTTGTGATGTTTTGACGTTTGCTGGCCAGAGCTTTTAATATTAAATCGTTTGCGTGCCATCTGGCCTAAAGGCTACCTGATTGAAAGCCTAGGGATTGCTTGTTCTTAAGTAGTTGCCGTTCTGGTGACTCTTTCCTAGGCTTCCGCGCTGGTAGCCTTTAGGCCAGATAGCAAGCAAACGATTAAATAAAACTTGATTTTTCAAACATTAGCGCAGCACGTAGCCATTCAACCAAAACTGAGGGACCGAGAGACTTTTCGCCCCTTTGAGTGTCAGATGCGAGGGTATCCCCTCGGGTAGATTTTCATAATTTTGACAATTTACATAAAACATGACAAAAACACCCAAACACTATACAATAGTGATTATCGTTTGACTAATTTTGGACGGTGGAAGAAAATTTAACAATGTTTAAGTTTAATTTTGTCAAAAAAATTGCATTTTGTAGTAAGCGAAATCACGCAAGTGAGACAGCGCCATAACTTGAGTATTGGCTGAAAAATTACAGTTATCCAGGATATTGTCGGCTTTTTTCAATCGCGTATTCACAAAAAATTAAATTGTAATATTATCGGAATTTTTAAACCCATATTCAACATTGTTTGTTGATGCATTATGACGAAACAAAGCGAAAATGAAAACTTTGGCTATATGCAATTTTATTGTGACAAACCAAAATAAAGCAAGAAATGAATTGCTTCATTTCACCATTAAATACAGCTACTGTTCATTAGCAAAGGCAAAAAATCAACTTCAACTCAGTTTGGCCCAAAAAATTATGATAATAATAAAATAAAATTTCAAAATAGTGATTTTGTTTTATTGCCAAACTTTATTTCTCCTAGATTTACTATATGTTACCGAAAAAAAAAAAAAAATACCATACTTTGCTAAAAAAACTTGAAGTTATATTTTCTTTCTTTTTTAATGATGCACAAAAGTAACTCAGCACACTCATTTCTTGTCATTTTTTTTAACAGTTTTTGATAATATTCCACTATTTTAACTATTCTTTTATTAGCGAAATTACACGGTTGTTAGTCTTCGTAATGAAAAATTTACTAGCAATGTTTTTAGAAAATTATGAGTTGACATTGCAAAAATGGCATAACCACTGACCAGAAAGGTTAAGGGGGCATAGGTACCTCTTTCTTGACGAAACCATTTTTGTGATTGTTTGGAAACAATTGCCATTTTAGCACCATTTAGATCAAGTTTGGTACCTTTTTAGAGCCATTTGAAAGAATTAAATTCCTAAGATTGGAAATCTATTTGAAGAATTGAATTGCACAGCCCCTTCAAGCCACCGTCTTCCTCACTAACAGCCCAAGCTCAAAACGAGAGAAAAAATAATTTCAAAAATTTTTATTTTTGTCTTTTTTTGACCAAATTAAGTTAAAATCGATTTTTTTGCCTTTGCCTATAAACACTTACTGTTATATTTAACCATGAAATAAAAATATTTATTTCTTGTCTTTTTTTGGTTTGTCACAATAAAATGCATGTAGCAAAAAGTTTGCATTTTCGCTCTGTTTCGTCATAATACATCAACTAAGAAATGTTCAATAAGAAGTTAAAAATTGCCGATAATATTACAACTTAATTTTTTTGCAAATACGCGATTGAAAAAATGCCGAAATTAGGGATTTTGTTGCTTTGAGTACGTCACACTCGTAACATACGGTCTCAATTTCAACTAAACTGACTGCCAAATCAATACTATATAATCCAAAGAGGGTAGAAATAATTTCACAAAATCAATCAATGCATTAAATGAAATTATGGCTTTGTTAATACAGTATGCGATTTGCCTTGATTAAAATGTTCATATCTTCGAAGCTTTTCGTCTGACACTTGTCAAGAAGAATCGTCAGAATGGAGATACGAAAAGCTTCAAAGTGTCAGATTCTTCTTGACAAGTGTCAGACGAAAAGCTTCGAAGATATGAACATTTTAATCAAGGCAATTCTCAAGTTCTGTACCACCAACCAACTCTTCAAGTATGTGATTTTTTTCAATCAAAGAAATTAAATTTGGCCCCTACAGCTAAAAGCTTCGGTTGCTTTATTGGTGTTAAAAAACGCCAACATTGAAACCACCTAATAATTGAAAACTGTAAGGCAGTATGTCGCACAGATTGCTATAACAAGAACAAAAGTACCAAGCTTTAGAAACATTCTGGCCGTTAACCGTAAATTAATTTTTAACAGTTTTCTTTTCTATCAACATTAAATAGTACTTTTCCAGTGGCGTACATGTACAATAACAGTAGAGGGTGTCATTGCACCTTTTACCTCTTGAGTCACGGCCTACAGCAAAACAACGTTTGCTTTTTGGTAAGGTTATGACCTAGGAAATTATGCTGGCGGGCATGGACGTGAAAAAACCTTTGGATAACTTGTTTTTCAGCAAATACGTAAGTTGTATTGATGGTGCGTTCTCACTGGCAATAACTTTGCTTGCAACGAGACGCAATTTTGCTTTGGCAAAATTGAACTCACAAACTTTATTGAAAAGAGCCAAATTATTCTATTTCTCCTCCATACACTTAATTCACGATGAAGTACAAACACACAAAACTTAAAGCCATGATATTGGCACAAAATAAAGTAATATAGATACCCTAAATAACTTGTGTAACACAGTAGCATTTAAACCAGCTCTATATAGCGCAGAAGGGGACATTTTCAAATATTTTCTGCCCAATGCCAGAAGTTATTACCAACCACCTAGATCTTACCAGTGGTGCAGCACCTATAAGCAAATGAGGTTGTTGTAACAGCTGGTGCCCCTCAGTTGTTTTATGTGTGTGTGTGTGTGTGTGTTTCTTAAATTGCCATTTCAACACCATTTGGATCAAGCTTAGTACTTTTTAGAGCCATTTGAAAAAAGTAAATCCCTAAAACTTGAATGCCAGTTGAAGAATTGAATTCCTCAGCCACTTCAAGCCCCACTCCACCCTTTTAGTTACAGGTTAAGTCCAAAACGAAAGTAAAAATAGTTTTTCAAAATGTTTATTAAGATATAATAATATTTTTTTGGCAAAAAGTAGTAACTATGTGAGAAATAATGTTTGGAAACAAAACGAAATTATTGTTTTCATATTTTTATTTTTGTCTTTTTTTGACCAAACTGAGTTGAAATTCTAGTTTTTGCGTTTGCCAATAAACGGTTATTTGACGGTGAAATAGAAATATTCATTTCTTGCCTTATTTTGGTTTGTCACAATAAAATGCATGTAGCAAAAAGTTTGCATTTTCGCTGTGTTTCGTCATAATACATTAACTAAGAAATGTTCAATAAGAATTCAAAAATTGCCGATAATATTACAACTTAATTTTTTTGCAAATATGTGATTGAAAAACTACCAAAATGATGGATTTTATGATTATTGCTTTGGAAATGTCACACTCGTAAATTGGTAATTGGAAATTTGGAAATTTGGAAATTGGTAATTTTATTCGTTATACAGCATTGTATGCGACATACTGCCTTACAGTTTTTATTTTTAGGTATTTGTAATTTTTTCGTTTTTTTTTTCTTTCTAAGTACAAGGAGCTACCAAAGATTTCAGCTGTTGGAGGCCAAAATTGATTTCTTTAAGAAAAAACCTTAACAGCACCGTACTAACAAATCCATAAGTTCGTTCAATGCATTGATTGATCTTGTGAAATTATTTCTACCCACATTGGATTATATAGTCTTGATCTGGGGCGGGATCACGACTTTTTCTCGCTCGTTACAGCTTCTCGGTATGTGCAAGGACAAACAGCGAGGGAATTACGAGCGAGGGTGTTTTGATATCATGAGTATTTCTCTTAAACACCTCTTAAGGTTTGACGCAAAAGTGAGAGTTTGCGTCAAAAAGTTGAGAAAAAAGCAATATGCGTCGTGGATTCTTCCGTACTTTGGACACGCTGCACGTGGACGCGGAAAGAAAAACATAATCTTTGAGTTTCTTTGTTTTGATTTGGACTTGGTTTTGGTACCGTTAAGGAAACAAAAGATGGAAAAATTAAAAGCAGTTAAAAAAAGAGCTCCTAAATGGTCGGAAGCTGAGATAAATACCCTAGTAAATGCTGTTGAATCGCAACGAAGGCAAATACTAGGGTCTTTTTCTTCAGACATTACCTCCAATAACACTTGGAAATCCCCCGAGCAAGTAGAATTGGAGCTTAATTTCCTCAGCATAAACACTGTCCTGCATGTAAATAAATTCTTTCTTTTTGGAAAGCAAGCTATCCATAAATCGAGAGAGCGTCCAACTAACAGTAGATTGTGCCACGTTTATATTATCTTTGGCTGAACTTTGAAAACTGCCTGAAGCTAGCAACTTCAATGATATCAAAACCTGTTGCTCCACCGTCAAAACTCTTGAGCTACATAGCGCTGGTTTTAAATCCTCTCTTAACAGATTGCAAAGTTCCATAATAGCAGCTTTATTCAGTCGGTATTCATAAATAAGCTCGTTTTCAGGCCTCTGCAATGGATTTTCTTGTCTACATTGTTTTTGTTTTCTACGGACACTTCGAAGAGCTAAAAACGCAGCCATTTTCAGACTCGGTTTGCAATAAAAAGCTGCTGTACGAGTGCTCTGACTTCCTCTTGGCTTTCCGAGAGAAAAACACAAGTTTTACGAGCGAGAAAAATCTCGTGATCGCTCTCAGTTACCACACCGAGATTATACGTCATGTGCGAGCGAGAATGCTTAACGAGATGAGCTCGTGATCTCCCCCCTGACAGTCAGTTTAGCTAAAATTGAGACCGTATATTACGAGTGTAACATTTCCAAAGCAATAAAATCCCTAATTTTGACATTTTTCAATCGCATATTTGCAAAAAAATTAAGTTGTAATATTATCGGCAATTTTTGAATTCTTATTGAACATTTCTTAGTTGATGTATTATGACAAAACACAGCGAAAATGCAAACTTTTTGCTACATGCAATTTATTGTGACAAAGGAAAATAAAGCGAAAAATGAATATTTCTATTTCACCGTCAAATAACTATTTATTGGCAAAGGCAAAAATATTGATTTCAACTCAGTTAGGTCAAAAAAAAGACAAAAATAAAAATACGAAAAAAAATATTTTCGTTTTGTTGCCAAACATTGCGCAATTGGGCACTGTGCTAAGCTAAGGGTATAACTCAAGCGCATCACAGCAAAGGATCTGGGGGTGGCGCCTCCAGCTTCTGGTCAATTATTATTGTGATTATTTTTCTTTTTTAGAAAAAAATTGCTATTTGAACACCATTCGGATCAAATTTTATATCTTTTAAAAACATTAAAAAAAATTAAATTGCTAAAATTTGAAAGCCAGTTGAAGAACTGAAGTGCTCAGCCCTTCTCACGCCCCCCACGTTTGACTTACAGGCCAAGTCCAAAACGAGAGAAAAAATAATTTCGAAACATTTAGCAATGTTTGGTAATATTTTTTTGGTAAATTGCAGTAAATATATGAGAAACAATAATTGGCAACAAATAAAAATTATTTTCCTTCTTTCTTCATTGCCCGTTTTTACGTGAGAGTTGCGCACCCTTGCCTGAGTCCAACGCCCACACGGAACAGCTTTGATTGCTTGCCATTTACCCGAACACAAACCTATGGTTGTCAACAGAGATGAAAACCCCGGTCGGGTCGAGATTCTTCAATTGGCCGGTCAAGCCAGTTGAAACACCGGTTAAATTCTCCTATCTTGCAACTAAAAGACATCTAAGCACCACCCGAAATATACGTATATATTTCATCAAATAAAGCTTTTCATAAAAAAACAGTATTAACAAACCACATCTTTTGAAAACACTGTTGAATGGTTTCAAGCTGTGACTGTTATGCTGTGACCATTAAGACATACACATTCGCGGGCGTATTCAGGGGGGGGCATTGTGGCATGCCTCCCACTTTGGGCCACGGCACAAAGCAAAATAGTGCGAAGTATATGTTAAAATTGCGTAATCAGATTATAATAAAGCATGCATGTGGAAGAGGCTTACGCTACCTGGCATTTTAGCATCATTTTAATCAGCTTGAGAGTAGAAGTGGCGCAGACTTCAGATTTTTAGTACAAACTAAAATCTTGCCGCCTTGAAAAGCTTTTTTTAACTTAAATTTACCACAGTCTACACTGGGCAAGATATTTTTTTATATCTACCTAGCCATAGCTTGTTCTAAAGTAGCAGCATTTCTACAAACTGCTGGGGCACATTATAATTCGAATATTTTCTAGCCAAAGTCATTACAGTTTAGTGTTTGCTGCTCGGCAAATCGCAAATAATCTGTCACCAATAGCTAAAAAAATTAAACTTCTTTTCTTGACTTGACGGATAATGTCATTAGAAAGAACGCTTAATAATTTAGCTTGTGCTCTCCTGTTTTGTTATGCTTATTTTGTGCAAGGTTTGCGCTGCTCAAAACAGGTCTTTCAAACCAAAATTTAACAAAAAAGGTCTTAAAATTGAGTTGTTTTTGCAAAAAACGCAAAAATTTGATTGTTTTTTTTTTCTGAGACCCTCACCTGGAGTCACTAATTTCAACACCTCGCCCATGGCCCCCTTTTAAAAATTTTTCATTAGATGCATTGAACAGTGAACAAAAGACTTCTGAAAAAAACCAGTCGACCGGGCCGGTCAGAAAGCGATGGACCGGCAGGTCAACCTGCGCAGATTTTTTAATTTATCGGTTGGGTCGGGTTGAGAAAATCCTGGCCGGTTTCATCTCTGGTCGGCAGAAGAATGACTTAAAGGCACGTAACAACTGACCATCAACGCCATTCTCCCGCAAAATCTTCCAAGATTTATCCCAAGGAACTCGGTTATATGCTTTTTCAAGAACGACAAAGCATCCAAACAGATCTTTGCCATACTCCCACGATTGCTTGAAGATTTGCTTTCGAGTGAAGAGTTGGTCCGTGGTGCTGCAATGCGAATGAAAACCACACTAACCATCTTCCAGTTTTGATTCCACTATTTCTCGGCAGAAATAGAAATTATTATCTTTAAATTTCTATTTTTGTCTTTTTTGACCAAATGAGTTGAAATGGATATTTTGCCTTTGCCAATAAACGGTTATTTGACGGTGAAATGAAAATATTCATTTCTTGCTTTATTTTCCTTTGTCACAATAAATTGCATGTAGCAAAAAGTTTGCATTTTCGCTGTGTTTCGTCATAATACATCCACTAAGAAATGTTCAAGAAGAATTCAAAAATTGCCGATAATATTACAACTTAATTTTTTTGCAAATACGCGATTGAAAAACTACCAAAATTAGGATTTTGTTGTTTTGGAAATGTCATACTCGTAATAAACGGCCTCAATTTTAGCTAAACTGACTGTCAGATCAAGACTATATAATCCAATGTGGGTAGAAATAATTTCACGAGATCAATCAATGTATGAAATGAAATTATATGGCTTTGTTGATACAATAGTGCGATTTTTTCAATCAAACAAATTAATCTTAGCCCCAACAGCTAAAAGCTTCGGTAGCTATATTGATGTTTAAAAAATCCAAGATTAAAACTACCTAATAATTGAAAACTGTAAGGCAGTATGTCGCGCAGAAGGCTATAACAAGAACAAAAGTACCAAGCTTTAGAAACATTCTGGTGGTTAACCGTAAATTAATTTTTAACGGTTTTCTTTTCTATCAACGTTAAACAGTAATTTCGCAGTGGCGTACATGTAGGCTACAATAGGGTGGTTCGAAAATACGTTTTTGTTTACAAAATTTTTCCAACCTCTTCAAAAAGTTTGAATTGATGAAAAAACACTTGTGTAAAATTTTTAGCATTCTATGACCACCGGAATAATTCGCGCATCCAACCCAAAGTTTGAAATTTTTGCTAAAAATGCGAATTTTTTCTATTTTTTAAAAATGTATTTTAAATACACAGAATTTGTTTGCAACCCCATTCAAAATTTTGGTTTGTGAGATCATAAAATGTTTGTTGTGAAGTTTCATTCGATTACGAAAACACTAATGCTTCGCGCAATGCGTTCGAATGTTGACAATAACAAACAAATCCCCACGCTTTTGGTAGGTCAGCGGACTGAAAATTAATTGTTTCAACACTAGATATTTATTAATTTTTTTTTCAATTAAATGACGTTTCCATCACTTTCATATTTTCATTTCAATCATATTTTCATTTAATAAAGTAATTAGTTTCTATGATTCAGCTAATTGCATCAATTTTATTGCTGTTTTGAATTAGTTCAATTTTTGACCAAAATTCATACCCAGCTGTTTCAGTAGACATCTTTTTCATATTGATTCAATTTTCCACGTGCCTACGAATAGGTATAGGACATGGCTGATCTAGAAAGAATCATTTTTGGCTTTATCTTAGCAAAAAAAGTTTTTTGTTGTGTTTCGTCGTAATACATCAACTAAGAAATGTTCAATAAGAATTTAAAAATCTGCGATAATATTACAACTTAATTTTTTTGCAAATATGCGATTGAAAAATGCCGAAATTATGAATTTTATTGCTTTGGGAATGTCACACTCGTAACATACGGTCTCAATTTTAGCTAAACTGACTGTCAGATCAAGACTACAGGGTGGGCCAAAAAAATGTTACCACTTTTTATATTCTAACCATTTTCAAAATTACTAAGACTTTTGTTTCATATTCCTGCTTAGGAGAAAGCAGGGAGTCAATATGAATAACGTCATTTACCAGCAAGATGGTGCTCCTCCACATTGCTCAAATGTCTCACTGGATTTCCTCAACGAGTACTTTCCTGAAGATAGACTCATCTCACGACGCACGAACAACCCATGGCCTGCCTACTCTCCTGATCTTTCTCCCGCAGACTACTTCCTATGGGGGTACCTGAAGGAGAGGGTGTACTACAACAACCCACAGACCATTGAAGCCCTGAAGACCAACATCTGCCAGGAAATTCGAAGAATCCCTCTCGAGATGTGCGGCAATGTCATCACAAACTTCAATGTGCGTGTTGCAGCTGTACTCCACAGAATAGGAGCTTGGATTGAACATGTTATCAATTATTGAACTGTGTAAGAAACAAGAGACAAAGTGAAAAGACTTTGTTATCAAATTTTAATTGGATATTTTTGTTAAACATCTGTGAAAAAAAATTTCGAGTAAATGTTCATTTTTAAAATTTGTATATGAATTAAAAGTGGTAACATTTTTTTGGCCCACCCTGTATATTATCCAATATGGGTAGAAAAAATTTCACGAGATCAATCAATGCATTAAACGAAATTATAAGTAAGGTTTTTTCTTAGTCAATGAAATCAATTTTGGTCTCCAACAGCTGAAATCTTTGGTAGCTCCTTGTACTTAAAAACGAAAAAAAAAACGAAAAAATTGCAAAAACCTAAAAATAAAAACTGTAAGGCAGTATGCAACATAGAATGCTACGAGTACATCAGGAATAAAATCACCCACCGGCCGCTAACCGTACCTTAGGTTTTTAACAGTTTTTTTGTTTTTCCAAAAGTATAAAGCATCTTTAAAGTGACGTGTAAAGGAGGAGGGTGTCATTGTCTCTAATCTCTTGAATCACTACGTACAGCAAAACAAAGCTATTTTTTGATAACGTTGGGAAAAAAATTTAATGGTGGGCATAGTGTAAACGTGCAATGCCCGATCCCAAGTTGCGTCGCTAAGAGGGGCGGCCCGACCCAGGACTCACCATTTTGGGGTGACACCATATTATGATGTGAAACCATAATCTGGCCGAAAACTTCTCTAATTTGTGAAGACCTTGTTTGTTTGTTTTTTTGGTCTCCACCTGCATTTGGACATAACTTTTATCTAAGTCAGTTACGACTCCACTGCAAAAGCGTCTCATGATAAAGGGGACACCATGAAATCCCGTTTCGGATATGACCATGAAATCCCGCCCAGGTGCCACCACCTTTTGCAACGCCACTGTCTTCTCCCCCACTCTACCTTACACACGCCACTGTGGTGCTATGTTGTTTTTTACTTTTGAAAGAACATAGAAACTGCTAAAACTCATTTTACGGTTGGCATCCAGAATTTTTCTAGCGCTTGGTACTTTTATTCTTGTTAAAGCCTTCTGCGCGACATACTGCCTTACAGTTTTCAATTATTAGGTAGTTTTATTTTTGCCGTTTTTTTACACTAAATAGCTACCAAAGAGTTTAGCTGTTGGGACCAAAATTGATTTTTTTGATTGAAAAAAATCGCATACTGTATTAACAAAGCCATAATTTCGTTTAATGCAATGATTAATTTCGTGAAATTATTTCTACCCACATTGGATTATATAGTCTTGATCTGACAGTTAGTTTAGTTAAAAATTGAGACCGTATATTACGAGTATGACATTTTCAAAACAACAAAATTCATCATTTTGGTAGTTTTTCAATCGCGTATTTGCAAAAAAATTAAGTTGTAATATTATCGGCAATTTTTGAATTCTTATTGAACATTTCTTAGTTGATGTATTATGACGAAACACAGTGAAAATGCAAACTTTTTGCTACATGCATTTTTTTTGCGACAAACGAAAATAAGGCAAGAAATAAATATTTCTATTTCACCGTCAAATAACCGTTTATTGGCAAAGGCAAAGTATTGATTTCAACTCAAATCAAAAAAGGACAAAAATAAAAATATGAAAATAATATTATCATTTATTGCTAAAAAATTTTGAAATTATTTTTTCTTTCGTTTTGGACTTGACCTGTTAGTAAAACGTGGGGGCGTGAAGGGCTGAGCAGTTCAGTTCTTCAACTGGCTTTCAAATTTTAGAGATTTATTTCTTTCAAATGGTTCTAAAAAATATCAAATTTGATCCGAATGGTGTTCAAATAGCAATTTTTTTCTAAAAAAGAAAAATAATCACAATAACAATTGACCAGAAGCTGTAGGCACCACCCCTAGACCCCTTGCTGCAATGCGCATGAGTTAAACCCTTTGCTTTGCACGGAGCCAACTTGCGCAATGTTTGGCAACAAAACGAAAATATTTTTTTTCATATTTTTATTTTTGTCTTTTTTTGACCTAACTGAGTTGAAATCAATATTTTGCTCTTGCTAATAAGCAGTTATTTGATGGTGAAATAGAAATATTCATTTTTTGCTTTATTTTTCTTTGTCACAATAAATTGCATGTAGCAAAAAGTTTGCATTTTCGCTGTGTTTTGTCATAATACATCAACTAAGAAATGTTCAAGAAGAATTCAAAAATTGCCGATAATATTACAACTTAATTTTTTTGCAAATACGCGATTGAAAAAATGTCGAAATTAGGGATTTTGTTGCTTTGAGTATATCATACACGTAATAAACGGTCTCAATTTTAGCTAAACTAACAGTCAGATCAAGACTATATAATCCAATGTGGATAGAAAAAATTTCACGAGATCAATCAATGTATTGAACGAACTTATGGGTTTGTTAGTACTGTTAAGGTTTTTTCTTAGTCAAAGAAATCAATTTTGGCCCCCAACAGCTAAAATCTTCGGTAGATATTTGTACTAAGAAAAGAAAAAAAAAAAAAAAAAAGGAAAAAATTACAAATACCTAAAAATAAAAACTGTAAGGCAGAATGCAACACAGAATGCTATAATAAGAATAAAATTACCAAGTCCTAGAAAAATTCCGGCTGCTAACCGTACCTTAGGTTTTTAACAGTTTTTTGTTTTTCCAAGAGTAAAAAGCATTTTTACAGTGGCGTGTAAAGGAGGAGGGTGCCATTGCCTCTAAGCTCTTGAGTCACAACGTACAGCAAAACAAAGCTGTTTCTTTAATAAGGTTGTGATAAAAAAATGTAATAGTGGGCATAGTGTAAAAATGCAATGCCCGATCCCAAGTTGCGTCGCTAAGAGGGGCAGCCCGACCGGGTGTCACCGTTCTGGGGTGACACCATGTTATGATGTGAAACCACAATCTGGCCGAAAACTTCTCTAATTTGTGAAGACCTTGTTTGTTTGTTTTTTGGTCTCCACCAGCACTTTTGGACATAACTTTTATCTAAGTCGGTCACGACTGCACTGCGAAAGCGTCTTATGATAAACGGAGAAACCATAAAATCCCGTTCCGGGTGTGACCACGAAATCTCGCTCCGGGTGTGATCACGAATTCCCGCCCAGGTGCCAACATTTTTAGCTACGCCACTGTTCTCTCCTTCTCCTCCCTCGCACACGCCACTGAGACGCTAGGTTCTTTTTACTCTTGAAGAAACAAAAAACTGTTGAAACTTATCTTACATTTAACTGCGAAATTTTTTTAGCGCTTGGTACTTTTATTCTTGTTATAGCAATCAGTGCAAAATTTTGCCTAACAGTTTTCAATTATTAGGTAGTTTTAATTTTTAACTTTTTTTAGCTCAATACAGTTACGGAAGATTTTAGCTGTAGGGGCCAAAATTGATTTTTTTGATTGAAAAAATTGCCCTACTGTATTAACAAAACATAATGTTGTTTAATGCATTGCTTGATTTTGTGAAATTTTTTCTACCCACATTAGATTATATAGTCTTAATCTGACAGTCAGTTTAGCTAAAAATGAGACCGTATATTACGAATGTGACATTTCCAAAACAACAAAATCCCTAATTTCGGCATTTTTTCAATCGGATTATCGCTGATCAAGTTAAGCTGTAATATTATCGGCAATGCACAGAGCTGGACATCGCTGTTTCGAGTTTTTAGCTCTCATTGGCACTTTAAAAAACTTGAGGTACTTAAAAAAACAAGTGAAAAAATTGCTGAACCCTTGCTGCCGATGAGAGCTAAAAGCTCGAAACAGCGCTGTCCAGCTCTGTGCATCTTATGACTCGAGCTGCTTTGTAGCTGCAGGGTTAGTGGTTGATCTGGCCCCCTAACTGCCAGTGGAAGTTGTTATGATTTCCCATGAGTCGACCACGAAGGACGTCAAACTTGTCGATTATCGGCAATTTTTAAGATCTCATTGAAGATTTCTTAGTAAATAAATTATGACGAAACACAGCGAAAATGCAAACCTTTTGCTACATGCATTTTATTGAGACAAACAAAAATAAGGCAAGAAACGAATATTTTCATTTCACCGTCAAATAACTGTTTATTTGCAACGGCAAAATATCGACTTCAACTCAGTTTGGTCAAAAAAGACAAAAATAAAAGCATGAAAACAATAATTTCGTTTTGTTGCCAAAGTTTATTTCGCCTACATTTACTGCATTTTTCAAAAACAAATAATTACCATTTGTTGATAAAAATTTTTGAAATTATTTTTTCTCTCGTTTTGGACTTGACCTGTTAGTAAAACGTGGGGGCGTGAAGGGCTGAGCAGTTCAGTTCTTCAACTGGCTTTCAAATTTTAGAGATTTATTTTTTCTAAATGGTTCTAAAAAATATCAAATTTGATCCGAATGGTGTTCAAATAGCAATTTTTTTCTAAAAAAGAAAAATAATCACAATAACAATTGACCAGAAGCTGTAGGCGCCACCACTAGACCTCTTGCTGCAATGCGCATGAGTTAAACCCTTTGCTTTGCACGGAGCCAACTTGCGCAATGTTTGGCAACAAAACGAAATTATTATTTTTATATTTTTATTTTTGTCTTTTTTTGACCAAACTGAGTTGAAATCGATATTTTGTTCTTGCTAATAAGCAGTAATTTGACGGTGAAATAGAAATATTCATTTTTTGCTTTATTTTCCTTTGTCACAATAAAATGCATGTAGCAAAAAGTTTGCATTTTCGCTGTGTTTCGTCATAATACATCAACTAAGAAATGTTCAAGAAGAATTCAAAAATTGCCGATAATATTACAACTTAATTTTTTTGCAAATACGCGATTGAAAAAATGTCGAAATTAGGGGTTTTGTTGCTTTGAGTATATCATACACGTAATAAACGGTCTCAATTTTAGCTAAACTGACTGTCAGATCAAGACTATATAATCCAATGTGGGTAGAAAAAATTTGATGAGATCAATCAATGCATTGAACGAACTTATGGGTTTGTTAGTACAGTACTGTTAAGGTTTTTTCTCAGTCAAAGAAATCAATTTTGGCCCCCAACAGCTAAAATCTTCGGTAGATATTTGTGCTATAAAAAGAAAAAAAGAAAAACGGCAAAAATTAAAAATACCTAAAAATAAAAACTGTAAGGCAGTATGTCACGCAAAATGCTATATCAAGAATAAAATCACCAAGTCCTAAAAAAATTCCAGCTGCTAATCGTACCTTAGGTTTTTAACAGTTTTTTTGTCCTTTTAAGAGTAAAAAGCACCTCTACAGTGGCGTGTACAAAGAGGGTGTCATTGTCTCTAATCTCTTGAATCACTACGTACAGCAAAACAAAGCTGTTTCTTAAAAAACGTTGTGATAAAAAAAATGTAATGGTGGGCATAGTGCCACTCTCCCCCCAAGTTGCGTCGCTAAGAGGGGCGGCCCGCCCGGGTGTCACCATTTTGGGGTGACGCCATATTATGATGTGAAACCATAATCTGGCCGAAAACTTCTCTAATTTGTGAAGACCTTGTTTGTTTGTTTTTTTGGTCTCCACCAGCACTTTTGGACATAACTTTTATCTAAGTCAGTTACGACTCCATTGCGAAAGGGTCTCATAATAAAGGTGACACCATGAAATCCCGTTTCGGATATGACCATGAAATCCCGCCCAGGTGCCACCACCTTTTGCAATGCCACTGTCTTCTCCCCCACTCTACCTTACACACGCCAATGTGATGGTATGTTGTTTTTTACTTTTGAAAGAACATAGAAACTGCTAAAACTCATTTTACAGTTAACAGCCGAAATTTTTCTAGCGCTTGGTACTTTTATTCTTGCTATAGCCTTCTGCGCGACATACTGCCTTACAGTTTTCAATTATTAGGTAGTTTTATTTTTGCCGTTTTTTTACACTAAATAGCTACCAAAGAGTTTAGCTGTTGGGACCAAAATTGATTTTTTTGATTGAAAAAAATCGCATACTGTATTAACAAAGCCATAATTTCGTTTAATGCAATGATTAATTTCGTGAAATTATTTCTACCCACATTGGATTATATAGTCTTGATCTGACTGTTAGTGTAGTTAAAAATTGAGACCGTATATTACGAGTATGACATTTTCAAAACAACAAAATCCATCATTTTGGTAGTTTTTCAATCGCATATTTGCAAAAAAATTAAGTTGTAATATTATTGGCAATTTTTGAATTCTTATTGAACATTTCTTAGTTGATGTATTATGACGAAACACAGCGAAAATGCAAACTTTTTGCTACATGCATTTTTTTTGCGACAAACGAAAATAAGGCAAGAAATAAATATTTCTATTTCGCTGTCAAATAACTGTTTATTGGCAAAGGCAGAGTATTGATTTCAACTCAGTTTGGTCAAAAAAAGGACAAAAATAAAAATATGAAAACAATAATTTCGTTTTGTTGCCAAACTTTATTTTTCCTATATTTACTGCATTTTTTAAACACAAAAAAATTACCATTTGTTGCAAAAATTTTTGAAATTATTTTTTCTCTCATTTTGGACTTGATCTGCAAGGAAGGGGGAGGAGGGAGCTTGAAGGGGCTGGGCGATTTAATTCCTTAACTGGCTTTCAAATTTCTGCAATCTAATTTTTGGAAATAACTATAAGTGATACCAAATTTGATCCGAATGGCGTTAAATGGCAATTTTTCTTCTGAAAAACCAAAAAAATTGTCTGGCTGCTGGTGGCTCCACCTTCAGACCCCGTCTGTGATTCGCTTGAGTTAAACCCCTTTGCTTAGGACGGCGCCAAATTGGGACATTTTTAGGAATAAATTGACCTTAGGGTTTAAGCTCCCCCTCACCGCTTGAACAAAATCCTAGTTGCGCGCCTGCAGTGAATACTAGAAATTCAATATTCGTTGCTTTTCACGAAACTAAAATTATGATTCCTTAATATCAATTTGGTATGAAGTTTTTTTTCGTTTAAAATATCGTTTAAAAATCGTCAAGAATCATATAAAATTGTAGGCTTACTTGCTTCTGTATAATCTATACGCCGAAAAAAGAACCATATTTACATAAAACGCTGGCAAATAAAGCCTTATAAAGAGTACTTTAAGTTGGTGTGATGGTAAACTGGCGCACGTGCTTGGTTTATCAGCTTAAAACAACGAAGCGGCACTCGCACAAGCTATTACAACAGCCTCATTTGCTAACAGGTACTGTACCACAGCTTAGATCAAGGTGGTTAATAATAAGTTTTGGCATTGGGCGGAAATATTCGGAAAATGTCCCCTCTACGCTTTATCAAACTGGTTGAAATGCTACTGCATTACACAGGCTATTTAGGGTCACTATGCTTGTTTTCCTTATTTCGTCTCAATATCGTGGTTTTAAGTTTTGTGTGTTCTTGTGTTTGTGCTTTGTCGTGGAACAAATGTATGAAGGAAAAACAGAATAATTTGGCTCTCTTTAATAATGTGTGTAAGCTCAATTTTACCCAAAAAAAATTTGCATCTTGTTGCAAGCGAAATTATCGCCAGTGAGACAGCACCATAAATATAACTTAAATATTGGCTGAAAAAACTAAAGTTATCAAAAAGATTTTTCACTCAAGTTTTTACGCACTAGCAGAAATTTGCAAATCAAAAAAATCTTTCATCATACTTGCTGTTTTACGCCGAAGCGTGTAACTAGTTGGAGGGGCCCATTTCCGCCTCTTTGCACCTTCAGGAAACACAACTTTTTCGGAAGAAATGGAGCAGCGGAGGCGAGCTATTGCCAAGATTGTTTCGGATTTGAGCAGCCCAAGATTTGAACCCAGCACTCCAGAGACGAATGCAATACCGCTCGACCTACTGGACGGCGCAGAAATTTGCAATAGATTATAGACATTACGAACTATATATGACTAATGATAAAATATTTCATATATGTATGCAAATTATATTATCAAAGGCACACCATACCTTGATTATAACTTATATATAAAGCAATTTATATTCAGTTTGTAATAATATTAATTTTATTCCAAACTTCTGTAAGTGTGATGCGTATAATGAACAGAGCTTTCTCCCTCTACCAAAAGCTTTTGTATAAGTGCATTGTTCCAGTATTCAAATGGAATCGAAAAGTATATCTATTTGAAAAAGATAATAATTTATTGAAAAAATTTACATTAAACTGAGTAAAATAGGCTAAAACATACCTGTTTTAGATTGTTGCCGGGCAGCGCAGCAGGCAGGTGTTTCATATTAACATCGTCACAAACAAACTTGACATAATAAGATTACTCGACTCTCGTCTATCCGCGACACTTGAATTTGTGATCAAAATTCTTTTTGAATAATTAACAGTCCTGATGCATGTTGCGGTAAGAATAACACAATGTTAAACCATTAAAACAAAGTCTATGTTGGCCTGTGGAATTATTAAACATGTACTAATTTTTGCCAATAAAGTTTTTTGGATTATAGTCTGCACTGCATTGCTATTTTACATATCAAGAGAAGATTGAAAACAATTTCGAATCAAAAAATAAGTCATCCAAGGGACTTTCAAATACAACAAAAAGGTCATAAACCATTCTCGAGCTATTAATAATAAAACAAAAATCAATTATGATTGATTTTGTAGCTATTTCGGAAAAGTAAAATTTGCACTTGTCAATATTTGACTTTAAATTTTAAACATTCGAGTCAAAAATTTTGCTTTTCCATTTTCTCTCAAAAGATATAGAAAGTTCTTAAAGTTGTAATTTCCAAGTTTGAACTAACCCTTTCGACATCTTTCTATTTTCAAGATATACTGCAGCTAACAGTTAAGTGTTTTACCTCCATAAGTATTAGTTGAAATCAAAAAAATGTATATTTCTATTTCCCAATTACTGTAATTGTGTCAGCGTAGCTGTCAAAACAAAGTAAAGGATTATAATATTGTAAAACAGCAGCTTTTGAAGTTAACACTTTCTAAATTTTAAACATCTGTGATGTAGTCTCTCAGAAGAACAGGCTTTGCTCGACTGCATTATACCAAACGCAGACTTTGACTGCAGATATCGCGTCTCGGCCACAGCTAACAACTCTCTTTTATACTAAAGGCTGCAAAAAAGAATTTTTGCAGCGCGTGTGGTTACCCATTCAGGATCTCAATCATTTTTATTCTGATGCTCATCTTCTGAGTCTCTAAAACAAACGTCTTGGGCTCTTCGTTTTTGTCTCTAATCCAGATTTTAGGCTGTGACCAGCAGGCTGATGTATCTCACTGGGGTTTCTCTGAGCATCATTTTTTTGGATAGTAAAGAAGCAGTGGCGCAACTATAGTTCGAGCCAAGTGATGCGACCTTAGCTCAAGAAACTACATAATATCGCCACTTGCGACATGTGATACTGTAGGTCACAGTGCAGCCAAAAAAATCTGAGCATGTAGTGCCAGGAGCAGCCGAGCAACCAGAATTTTGCTAATGGAGGGGGTTTGAACCAAGGATAAAAATTTTTTTGTACGAAAATGGCCTCATTTGTTGAGCAGAATGGCCCAACTCAATCGTATTAGAGACGGAAGCCCCAGCTGCTGGGCGATTTTGTAAATTTTTGAAAAAAAATCCATCTAAATCACATTTCACGCGTTTTTAGAGCTAATTGAAAGAACTAAATTGTTCCGATTCCAAAGCTATTTAATATAACTAACTTGCCAAACCCTTTCAACTCCCCCTTTACTTAAAGTCAAGTCAAAGACACGTTTAAAAGCTTGAATTTTTAGGTTACCAAATTTTTTAAGCAACTTAGCAAAGCAGGGCGGGAAGATGGCTGCAGTCTTCTTAACTTCCCTGGTTGTGCTACTGCCTGGCAGGGGTAACGTAAGTTAAGTCGAAATGCCAATTTTATGCTAATTTGGAATGCGGAAAAATGTGCAAAACTGAAGTTTTTTTAAGTTTACCTATGCGGTATCTTTTCTTTTTAAAAAATTGCTTTGAAAACATATAATCGCGAAAAAATCCCAAAATTGCTATTTTTCCGACAAAAAATCACTAACGTTGTTCAGCGGGGGCAAGCCCCCAGAGCTCCATTTTTTTTCAAGGCCAAAAAAGACTTGCGCTTACAAATAAGGGTGCCGTGGTACCTCAATTCAAATTAAGAAAACAAATTTACTTTGCAGTACCTTCAGATATTACCATATAATTTGAAAAAATTCTGCAAAAACAAATTAACTAGAAATAAGGTTTGCGTTTGAAAAACTACAGCAAAAGTGGGACTTCATTATCAGTGGTCGTTTGCAGCGGACCCTAATAGCCTTAAAATATATCATTACCATGTTTAGAATTAAGTTATTTCAGTGTAGTCGCCAGGGGGGGAGGCCAGAGGGGGCCCTGCCCCCCAACGGCTGCTTGTCCCCCCATTTCGGTTTACTCAGAATACGTTTTTGAAACATCAGGTAACGACAAGATAACAGACTATAATGAAGAGAAATACTAAGATTCAAACCTATTTCTCGTTTGAAGTTTTCGCAATTCTTGGAGAAATTGCTGGCAACCAACTGCTCTGTATAAATTTGACGCAATAATCTGTCTTATTAGCTCGCTTTTACCGACGTGTCGTGGAAGAGAGATGTAAGCCTATAGAATCGCTACCGGTATCAGTACTTCGTTAGTGATTATGACCTGAAACAATACGTGAAAACATTTTTTAGATCACCTGTTTTTGTTTTTTTAGAGCACACTCAACCAGGGAAAAGGGGCTAAGGGGGCTTCAGGACATGAAATATAAAGGGGGGGGAGAAAGAGCTGAGGAATTTTTTTAATGACTTCTGAATTTTAGCAATTTACTGTAGTTCTTCATATTTGATAGGCTTCAAAAAGTGCGAAATGTGATTGAAATGGCGTTAAAGTAGATATTTTTGCCGCAAAATCTCAAAAATTGGCCAGCGGCTGAAGGCTCTGCCCCCTTCCCCCCTCCAGACTCCCTCTGTGATATGCTTTAGTTGCATCAGTTTGTTTAGCACGGAGCCTAAATTAGACAATTTTTGTGCAAAAAAATCTACTTTTGGTTCAAGCCCCCTCTCTTTTAGCAAAATCCTGGTTGCACTTCTTGTCGCATTCACTTTTGTAGACAAATTTTTCAAGCGATTATATGGGCCAGATACGACACGAGCTAAGAAACGCTGCCGGCTTTATACCGGTACGTCTTTTTTTTCAGACATGAATAAAAAATTGTTAAAATAGCGCATGATTTGTAGCCGTGAAATATCAGTTCTTATGTGCAAAAGTTCAGTTTATTTTAGTGCCCTCCCACTTTCTGCTGGTGCCCCCTCAATTCGGTGGCTCTGGCGACGGCAATGAGTTATTTCCTTTCACGAATTACCGCCATTTTTTGTTACAGTTTTTACCACGCTACTGCTACGCAGTACATAATCGAAATTGCTGCTGACGCGTTAAACTTCATAAAGGCGTCGAGAGTCATTTCAAAAACAATACAACTCTTCAAATTATCATCAATAACTTAGCAAAATGCTGTATCTTAAACACTTGAACACGCTTGGCCTCTTAAGAGCGGCTGCTCTCGAAGAATCGGTCCTAGGCCTTGCCCTCGGATTTTTTTGAGTCCTGAGTTTCGAACGTTGGGTGCTCGGCTCCACCTCTGATGCATTGTGTAACTCCAATAAGGTCATGCATATTTATGCACTGCAGCATTAACTAACCGACTAAACTGCTTATAAATCATCACTCGGAAAAAGCACTATAGTTTAAATAAGCTTGGCAAGATACGAGTAGCAGCAGTAAAATTTTATCATGGGCCTATTTCTGAGCGGCCAGAGGAGAATTTGCTAAATATTTTTCTAGTGACTAAATATGTTACACCAGCACCACATCAGATTTAAACATCATGGTAGAAACAATTAAGTTGCCTATAATAATTGATCTTATTATTGCTTCATTTGCTGTTTCATGTTCATTCGCCTAATAGAAATGCAGGGAATAGGAGGCAATTTCAAAACACCAAGTAGAGTACATAGGTAGCCTATGTTATAGGCTATTGCTCTTAGTTTCCAATTGACAAAAAGCTTTTATCCAACAAACCTGGCTTCCGCCGACTGGACTGTACCGGTACCTAGCCGCCAAATGGAGATTTGTCTTTCAAGTTCCATTTCCCGGTTTGTGATCTAACCCAACTTTAATCAACGACTCCAAAATTCTTTCTGCCTAGCCAGACTACCGCCAATACAAATGCCACGTTTTGCATCAAAGTAAATTGATTTTCCTATATTGCTTGAATTGTATAGTAGGCATAAGTAGATACTAATGATGATTCTATAGTTGTTTTCCTTTTTTACGATAGGCTACGATTAGATCTATGCTTTTTGATAAGTCTAGGGCCTAAGAGGTTTGGAAGCGAAAACTGCTGCATACTGTTAGAAACATTCAGTCTAGCTGCTTACAGTCTGCTATTTTTGGTTTACCATAGCCAAGCCCTAACCTGTGGCCTAACCTTTCTCTATTTCTATTATCATCATCATCATCATATTTATTTATTTTACCAAGTGACGTCATATCACAAGAAAAAAACTGCAACTTCCTCTAGGTCTATCACCAAAGCATCGAAATATGCAATTCCTTTAAAACCAAACACACAGACTTGCAGAGTCAAAGCGATATTTAGTCACTTGGTAAGGAGACAGCTGAGGACTGAAAGGTCATCTAAGTCTACTGCCACCTCACAAAGTTAAGGTTAAAAAAAGCTGCTTCTAGATTTTCTCAGTCTGCTACTTTCTATGATAAAAAATTTTACGCAAAATTAAAACAAAGTGTTGCAAAGATATGTACATTTTGTACAGTGTATACACAAAACTCACAGTCACCATGCAAAGAAAATGCAAGACAACATTAGAATTGTTCTAACTCTAAGCATACTAAAAAATAAAAATGCTGTAACTACAGATTGGATAGAAATAAAATTAATAAAGTTCATAATGCTTATTTTTGTTTTATAGAATTTAAAGTGGGCAATTGGAGTGAAAAAAAAACCTCCTTGCTTTGTTTTGTATTGTTTGCCAACATGTCATTAGTACTGGTACAATTTCCAATACCAGTATATATCAACCTCAGTCAGTTATTGCAAAATTACTAATAATTCAAGGGCACATCAAAATGGAGATGACGTATTGTAATAAATGTGTGATAGATGAATGCACCAAACTCATGCTATTCAAGCAATAGAATAGGTTATTGCTGAACTCAAGCATAAATATGCAACTATGATTCCTGTAATTACTACTGCATTGCTGATAGAAAGCTGTTATTCTAGCTTTTATCGGTTTCATAGTTTGATAAAAAATGAGCTTTAACAGCTTTTTTAAATCTGTAGAACGAAACTTCTTTCATACTGCTTGGAATTTCATTCCAAACTTTAATTCCTGCAAATGATAGAGACTTTTGCCCTAATTTTGTTCTAGTTCTTGGAAGAAAGAAGTTGTTTTTGTGGCTCAATCTTGTCTTATGTGTATAGCAGTTTTTTATTAGGTTAAACTTATCTGAATTTGCAAAAGATAATGCATTATTGTGAATTTTGTACATTAGCTTTGCAGTTTCCAGAGAGTAAATATCCTTGAGTTTTAAGCATTTAGCTCGATAGAACAAAGGATTAGTATGCTCACGATATCCACTTCCAGTTAACAATCTGATGCTTCTTTTTTGCAGAATAAAGAGTGGTGCTAATGTTGATTTTGAAGCAGTCCCCCAACTACTTGTGCAGTATTGTAGATGAGAGTATATGAGGCAGTGGTAAACAGATCTTAAAGTTTGCTCATCTACAATGTGTTTTAATTGATTAAGGGCCCAAGATCCCCTTGCTACCTTTGAACATTGTTCCTTGATTTGTTGTTTCCAGTTTAGATTGTCGTCTATGAGAACACCTAGACACTTTATGTGATGTGATTGCTTGATTAGATTATTATCTATTGATACTTTGAGTTCAGGTTTATTTTGTTTTGTTGTCACTACCATAAACTCAGTTTTATTAAAGTTAATTGATAATCTATTCACCTTGAACCAATTGCTTACATTGACTAATTCATCATTAATATTTTGTTGCAGTGTTGAAACATTAGAATGGGAGAGAGTAAGGTTTGTATCATCTGCAAAAAGATGAATTGTGGAATTTGAGGTAAGTGGTAGATCATTGATTTAAATATTAAATAACAACCGACCTAGAGTTGATCCCTGAGCAATACCGCAAATAACATCTCTTGACTTGAATTTATACTGATTTACAATTGTATACTGTTGACGGTCAGTCAGGTAACTTGCTTGTAACTGTAATGGTAATCCTCTAATTCCATACTTTTTTAGTTTCTTGATCAGTATTGTGTGCAGTAGCGTAGCCAGGGGGGGCGGGGGGGCTCGAGCCCCCCCCCCCATTGGCTTGTGAAGTATGCAAAAACGCATGTTTTTTGTGCTTTTGAGGCCGATTTTCTGTGAAAAATGGAAAATAGCCCCCCCATACGAAAAGAGCCCCCCCTCATACGTTTGAACTTGCGAAATTGGGAGAAAAATCGCCCTGAAATTTGGCGAAGACCTTTTTTTTTTTGGAGATCACCTAATTTTGGGCGGAAAAAACACGTTTGAGTTTTGGATTTCGGCCGAAAAATCACTCTGATTTTTCGCGAAGACCTTTTTTTTTTTTTTTTTGGAGATCACCTGATTTTGGGCGGAAAAAACCTTTGAATTTCCGATCTTTCCGAGACATTTCGTCTTAAATTTCGGACAAACCGTCTGAAACTGATTCAAGGTCAATGAAAATTCGAGTCAACGTCGTTTGCACACTTCTCACTCCTTCAAAATAGCCCCCCCTTTTCCAAATCCTGGCTACGCGCCTGATTGTGTGATTGATGGTATCATATGCTTTTCTTAAATCTAAGAAAATAAAACATGTAATGAGCTTTTTATCCATATTGTCAAGTAGCTTATTGTAAATATCTAAAACAGCTTCATTTGTTGAGCAATTTTTCTTAAAACCATACTGGTTTGGACTAATCAAATTATTGCTCACAAAATAATTGTTTAGTTGATCAAGCAGACACTTTTCAAAAAGTTTGGCAAAAGGATTTAAAATAGAAATAGGGCGATAATTACTGCATAACTCTCCTTCGCCTTTTTTGAAAATTGGAACAACTTCAGCGGTTTTTAACACTTTCGGAAAATATCCTGTTGATATGCATGCATTAAAAATGTTAGTTAGGACTGGAGCTATAACAGAGCCCAGGCGCGTAGCCAGGATTTGGAAAAGGGGGGGGCTATTTTGAAAGAGTGAGAAGTGTGCAAACGACCTTGACTCGAATTTTCATTGACCTTGAATCAGTTTCAGACGATTTGTCCGAAATTTGAGATGAAATGTCTCGGAAAGATCGGAAATTGTAAGTTTTTTCCGGCCAAAGTTAGATGATCTCAAAAAAAAAAAAAAAAAGTCTTCGCCAAAATTCAGAGTGATTTTTCGGCCGAAATCCAAAATTCAAACGTTTTTTCCGCCCAAAATTGGGTGATCTCCAAAAAAAAAAAAAAAAGGTCTTCGCCAAAATTCAGAGTGATTTTTCGGCCGAAATCCAAAATTCAAACGTTTTTTCCGCCCAAAATTGGGTGATCTCCAAAAAAAAAAAAAAAAAAAGAAAAAAGGTCTTCGCCAAAATTCAGGGCGATTTTTCTTCCAATTTCGCAAGTTCAAACGTATGAGGGGGGGCTCTTTTCGTATGGGGGAGCTATTTTCCATTTTCCACAGAAAATCGGCCTCAAAAGCACAAAACACATGCGATTTTGCATACTTCACAAGCCAATGGGGGGGGGGCCCCCCGCCCCCCCCCTGGCTACGCTACTGACAGAGCCTGACATTTTTATATACTTTGCAGGAATTCCATGTCTTCCTGTACTTTTTGAAGGATTCATAGCTCTGATGTAATTTACTACTTCTTCTTCAACTATTGGTTCTAGAAAAAACGAATTGCAACTACTCTGAATCAAAGATGACGCATTAAATTTGCCATCAATTATAGCTGGTGTTTCGATTGTAGACGCAAGGTTAACTCCTATCTCTATAAAATATTTATTGAACAAGTTACTAATGGCCTGTGGACCTTGTGCACTTTCACTTTTGGAAGCATACATTTTATTAGGAATGTTATTTTTCTTCACATTTTTCAAGTGAATAATTTTATTTATAATTTTCCAAAGCGATGAGGTGTCATGCTTATTATCATTCACTAAATGTTTAATGTAAAGTCGTTTTGCATATTCCTTAATATGAGTCAGTTTATTTCTATAGACTTTGTATTGTGCCCATGTATTACTGTTATTTAATTTAAGGGCTCTTTGGTACAATAAATTTTTTTGCTGGACTGATATAAGGATTCCTTTGGATAACCATGGTTTGTTTTTTAGTTTTGTTTCCTTTCTGCTTTGTTTTCGTAATGATGCATGTACGTTTAATGTCTTATGAAAGAAGTCAATAAACTTTTCAGTGTAGTTGTCAATGCATTCCTCTTTGATATCACCTAATAGCTCCATTCCTTCAGTTAATTTGTCTAGAAATTTTTCTACTTCAAAATTTTTTGTATCACGAATTAGGGTGACAGTTGATTTTTCACTCTTGGGCAGGCTTAAATTAGAACACACCATCACTGGCAGGTGATCACTTACATCTTCCACCAGAATAAAACTTTTGTGTTCACCCACTACATTGTTTGTATAAACATGATCTAAAAGAGTTGAGCTTGTAGTGGTTATTCTTGTCGGGTGTGTAATTAAGGGAATGCAGCCTTAATGCAGCCTTTAAGGGAATGCAGCTATATGTTAAGTTCATGAAATCTTTAATATTGATATCAGAGTTACTTTTCAACAAATCTGCGTTGAAGTCTCCTCCGATATAATACATCAATTTTCTACAATTCAATTTTTCAATGGTTGATTCAAAACTCTTGCAAAACTCTGATAATTTCTGTTTAGGGTGTCTGTAAATTACTCCCACTATACATTTTTTGTTATTCCCTAATCTAGTTGAATCCACATATCTTCACAGTTAGGAATGTTTAAATCAAACTCCTTGCAAATTGAAATTGATGAAGACTCCTTAATAAACAATCCTACTCCTCCCCATCTTGTAGTTGTGCCTTTGTGGTAAAAATGGTACCCACTTAACTTTGCATTGTATACCTGTAACAATTTAAGTTTGGTTTCACTTATAGCAATGATATCAGGTAAGATATCATAATTTGTTAAAAGCTCATTCAATTTATCAAAATTTGCATTTAAGCTTCTTATATTCACGCAAAGCAAAGAAAATTTACACTTTTTGTTAATAATATTGGCTTCGGCCTGTGAGCAGTATTTTGAGTCAACCAAACCAGAATTTAAATCATTTAGTAAGCTTTTTATCTTGTTGCCTACCTGTAAGCATTTAGCTGGGAAAAACGAATTGTTTGTGTGATTAATATCAAAGTTTAGTTTGTCATCATTTCTCATTTCATTTAACAATTGCTTATCATCTAGGGTTTGAAAAGGAAACAATTCACTGTAACAATTTTGGCAGAAGTGTGGTTCAGTAGTAGAACAAAGAGTGTGAAATTTAAGGGGACTAATGACTGTGCATTTGAGATGAATCCATCCACCACACATATCACACTGAATAGCACACTGGTTCCGTTTACAAGGTCTTAAACATATTTCACATGGACATTTAACTGGCATTATCAAGCAGTCAAACCAATGAAAGATTCTACACTAGTTAGACAAAATAGCAAATTTAGAATCAGCCACAAAATACGCAGAAAAAGTTGTTTTGAATTTAAAATGAAAACAGGTGAAAAGTATCTCTCAATAAACTGGTAATTATAAATTTAGACAGAAAGGTACAGAAAAAAAAAAGTCAGATCCAAACTATGTACACAAAAATACAAAAACTACAAATGTCAGATCCTGCTATGTAGACACAAAACACCAAAAGAGTGCTGAGTGTCAGGTTGAAGTAGCCTTCTTATTCATACACCCAAGAGTTGTTAGCAAAGCAATAATTGTTAAGTTCACCTTCTTTAAACCATAAAGCTATTTCTTTCTTTGCTGTTTCCACAGAGTCAGATCCATGACATATGTTTCTCCCAATGTCAATACAATAATCTCCACGAATTGTTCCAGGAAGAGAATCAACAGGGTTAGTCTCTCCAAGCATTTTACGATCAGTTTTAACTGCTCCTTTTCCTTCCCAAACCATTGCCACAACTGGCCCAGACAACATAAATTCAACAAGTTTTGGGAAAATGGTTTTGAACTGAGATCTGCAAAGTGCATTTCTAGCAAATCTTTACTGGCAGTCGTCATTTTCATGGCACAAAGCCTAAAACCTTTCTCCTCAAAAGGGCAAATTATTCTGCCAACTAAACCCCGCTGAACACCATATGGCTTCACTGCAATAAAATCTTCAAGAAAAAGTTGGATTTGACCAAAAAGGGGGAAGGCTTGAACCAAAACTTAAAAGATTCCACCACCAACTATCACTAGGCCTACCGTTTAACCTCTTTTACCTGTCTTATTCAAAAATGAAAGTCATAATAAGTCCTTTTACCTGCCTTTTACCTTAATAATTTAACCTCTTTTACCTGTCTTATTCAAAAATGAAAGTCATAATAAGAAAGCCAAAAATGAAAGTCATATCATAGAAAGTCATAATAAGAAAGCCAAAAATGAAAGTCATAATAATTCTTGAAACTGGTCGGCCGGTAGTTTTTAAAACGTAATTCGAATATCAACAGCAGTAAGACTAGATTATTTAAATAAACCCTTTTTTCCGAGTATGTTAATCGGCATTGCCGTTCAGTACACAACTGACATTGAATTTGCCAAACCATTGCTTTTTAAATTTCTTAACAATTACATGTCTCTGTTACATCATAGTTGTGAACCAGGAAAAAATAAATTGACTTAACAACATTTTTCTCTGACAATGGGACCTATAAACAAATCTTTGATCGCCAATTTTTCAGGGAAGGAAACGAGTTTTTTCTTCAAAATTTTGCCAAAAGTTGTATTTTGCACCACAGTATCCGCGAATATGGTCATAACTCAATTTGCCAAAAAATTGACTTAACAACTTTGGGCTCTCAGGTCTTCAAATAAACTTTAACTTCCGGCTTTATTTAGGCGAAAGCGCACGTTTAGCATGTGGTCACAAGCCACGTTTGCAAGCACCAAAATTTTGTTGGACCAATGTTCCATTAGTTTCATCAAATGCGGTGTACCAAAAAACTAGCATTTTGCTGCAATGTTTTGATTCATTGTCGAAGTGTGACTGTATTTTGACCTTTTTATCAAACAGTCACGAAACATAACAGCTTAAGTTATTGTGGTGCCCTCAACTTATTTCAATATATTGTACAGGGTGCTCCAAAAAATGTAACTACTTTAATTTGATTTCATTTGCACATTTTTTACACACCAAACTTAAAATGCGAGATATATTTAGTGAAATAGGTTGGATTGTTTATGAAAGTCAAAGGAACTTCTTGTAGTCCACATATTCAATATGACACCCATTTCAGTTGAAACATGCTTTCACGCGCATGCAGAAATTTTAAACCACTTTTTGCCATGTGTCGTTGGTTGTTTCAGCTGCCTAATCTTCCACGTTCTGCTTAAGATCAGCTTGCATTTGAGGTCTGTTGGCATCAATCTTCCATTTTGCTGCTCCCCAAAACTAGAAATCAAGTGGATTTAGGTATGGGCTGTGGGGGGCCCACTCTTGATCTGTGTTGAGGCTGATCAGACGATTCTTGAAAAAAAACCGTTAAATGCTTCAATGATGCATGGGCTGTGTGAGGTCTAGCATCATCCTGCATGAACCAAGCCAGTCTCAACTGTCCTTGGGTTAGTTTTTGAGTCAGGTCACCATGAAATTGGTCAAGAATAGCGATACAACGCTCACTGTTGATGGTAACGATGTGCCCATTTTCATCGAACCAGTAAGGTCCCAGCAAACTGTGCTTTGCATTGAAGGCCACAAACGCAGTGACCTTCGGACTTTTGAGGTGCTTCTCACCGATTTCTTCTGGGCTACATTCTCCAGATTTCTCCAAAAGGTAGCCCAGAAGAAATCGGTGAGAAGCTCCACAAAAGTTCAAAGGTCACTGCGTTTGTGGCCTTCAATGCAAAGCACAGTTTGCTGGGAGCTTACTGGTTCGATGAAAATGGGCACATCGTTACCATCAACAGTGAGCGTTGTATCGCTATTCTTGACCAATTTCATGGTGACCTGACTCAAAAACTAACCCAAGGACAGTTGAGACTGGCTTGGTTCATGCAGGATGATGCTAGACCTCACACAGCCCATGCATCATTGAAGCATTTAACGGTTTTTTTTCAAGAATCGTCTGATCAGCCTCAACACAGATCAAGAGTGGGCCCCCCACAGCCCATACCTAAATCCACTTGATTTCTAGTTTTGGGGAGCAGCAAAATGGAAGATTGATGCCAACAGACCTCAAATGCAAGCTGATCTTAAGCAGAACGTGGAAGATTAGGCAGCTGAAACAACCAACGACACATGGCAAAAAGTGGTTTAAAATTTCTGCATGCGCGTGAAAGCATGTTTCAACTGAAATGGGTGTCATATTGAACATGTGGACTACAAGAAGTTCCTTTGACTTTCATAAACAATCCAACCTATTTCACTAAATATATCTCGCATTTTAAGTTTGTTGTGTAAAAAATGTGCAAATGAAAGCAAACTAAAGTAGTTACATTTTTTGGAGCACCGTGTAAATCCTACCAATTAAAATATGACTTTAAGCAAATCAAATCAAATTAATTTTACGTTGCAAGCATTTGTACACAGAACTCATTGGTAACGTTTTTTGCCTAATTTGGGATGCAGTGAAACGGAATGTTTGGCAGTCGTTTTCAAGGAAAATGTTACCAGATTCTTGCAAAAAAATTGCAAAAATTCTCCACCGGATTTGCATTTGATGTAGTGCTCTTTTGCAATATTTGCAATTCTTCCAAGTGCATCTTACTTTAGTTACAATGCATCTTATAAGCTTATTGGAGAATGTTACCGAGGGGTTAGGTCCGAAAAACTTGATACAAATTGACTTGAAAACGTAAAAGTTGTATTTTTAATTTTACCCCTCCTCAAGTGTTTTCGTTAATATACAAATATGGTGCAACTAAAATCAAAATTTGCAAACTAGTAACACCCGCCTTATGTCATGCCAGGTTCTTCGTACAATCGTAAAAAATGAATAAGTTTACAAACATCATTTCAAAGATGCCGTTGCATAATTTGAGAACAATATCACAACAAAAATATTACCAAAAACTGTTAAAAAGAGAACTGTTAATCTTAAGAATTATTTGATAAATAAATTAAACTAGCGTAACTACAGCGCAAAAACGACAAAACTGTCAATTAGAACTTGAAAATTTTTTGGACTAATTTACCAAGAGCAAGAATAGTTTGGTCCAAAAAATTGCTGATCCTTTCCAGTTCAACAATGACGTGGGCTGCAGTGAGGATCCAAAATTGGTTGATCAGAGAACCTCCTCCGTATAAGCCTCCGTCGAACGTCTAGCAAAACAGGGGAAAAATCATTATATTTCAATGAAACAAATCATTGTATGCCCGAGCTGAATATGTTTTAAATTTGCGCTCAAACCTCGATAAATTTATCGAAAAGTGAAGTTTATGGGCTTTTCAAACATAAGCTTTATTATTGGTCTTCATTTTTTTCGCCCTAGAGCGGTGAAAGATCCTTTGATTTCGCCCTCCATCAAAAATTTTGGACACCTCTGATCTGCTTATACGTATTCCAATGAACTAACATAAATGCTACAACAAATTTTTTTTCGTGGTCAACTGTTGCTGCATTGTAACTCACCGAAAATACGTCCAATCTTTCTCGAAATATGCCCACTTGCCAAGGCCAAGCTCCCTCCTCAGCATCGATTCCACCAACCACCCTAGTTAGGATAGCAACTTGCTGACGTAGTCCACCAGCATTTAGCGACTGCCCGCACACACTGAGATCTAAAATAACATACGTCAAAATTAAATCTTTATTACTCTCTTGGAGAACGCCGAAGCGTGTTAGGAGTTAATTGTGTCCATTGTCTACCGTCCATCCGACACAGCTCTAGAGAGAACCGCTTTTTACAGATCAGGACGTTTTGATCCAACCTGGTTAGGATTTGAGGTTCGCGTCAGAAGACGTTTAGCATATGGGAAAATGGAATGTTCGTCAAAACTTCTCGAATGTAAAACTAGTAGTGTAAAAAGTACTCAAAAAAAGTAATCAAGTATAACTATTGTTACTTGAACCTAAAACTACTTGAACTAAAGTACAAAGCATTACCAAAAAAGTACCCGAGTAAAAGTAAAAAAGTAGTCGTTTTAAAAGTACTCAGGTACAAGGATTTTTGAACGTATTTACGCAAAATAAACAAGTTATTCAATCGACAAATTGTAGTGCAGGACGACTAGTCGACTACCTTCACATCACTGCCACATAATGCTTGGTCTTCTAACCGCTCACTCTCTCAAGAAGTCATGAATTACCAATTGACGCAAGTGTTTGTTAATATATTCAAATCAAAAAGGAAAAGAGCAAACTTTGAAATTTGAAAATCATGCCACGTAGAACTGAGTTGAAATCGTTTTACACAAACCTTTGCAACTTAACGTAGTTGAACGATTGCCGGCAGAAAACTCAAATCGCTCCACGAATTTCTGGTTCAAATTTAAGACTACAATATCTTTCTGAATCAAAATGCTATTTAAGTACCGTTACTTCACGATAAAAGCAAGCAAGTGAAAGTAGAAAGTAAGTGTTTGTTACCGACAAATTCTACTTGAGTCGGTTACTTAAGTAGAGCTACTTTCGTTACTTTACACCTCTGTGAAAACCGGTTGCGTCAAGAGGTTGCGGTTCTTTTTAGGGTTTATTTTGCAAGTCTTACTAGGTCACAGTAGCGGATAGACTGTCGGTTCTTATCGGAACAAGTGGAAAGTGTTTTTCCCCGAAATTTAAATATCCGGTTTCTCTTACAAAATGATTTATACTTGTATACAATATGCATTGTATTTCCTTATCTGTGAGAGACAAGCACTACCATGTAATGACTTTTGGGTATTTTGATTTCGAAATGCAACTTTCATTATTAATTTTAATACTGTAATCACTTTCGTAATAAATTGTAGCATTTTCGCTATGATTAATTGCTCTGCGAATTGCACATCGACAAGGAAATTTAGGTTGAACTTTAAAAATCTTCTGTCGCGGATTTAAACTCTGCTGATCTTGGCAGAATTACTCATAAAGTTTAATCAGCAGATATATGAGTTATTTTTAACTTTAAAAAACACAGCTTCCGTTTATGCACCAACTCGCTGCATGATGCAGTGTTTTTCATGTTTTGAAGTAAAGTATAAATTTTGCGAAAGAACGGTCTTAAACTCGGCTGTTTGTTGGTGTGCTAAACATAACTCAAGTAAATTAATTTTGGTGAAATATCCGATGTCTGATGATTTTAAGTAAAAACTTTACGTTTTTTTAATTTTCAAAGGTTTCAAATATTTTAATGTTTTTTCGAAAAATTTTGATGTTTTTCTGAAAATATTTTGTATTTTTTGAAAATTTAAGTGCAAAGTTTAAAAGTGAAAAAAGCAGTTCTCATGCATTAACTTTTATTCGACCTATTTTCTGATGTTTTGTTTTTGATATTTGTCCTGTTCTTTTACCACAGGAAGTCCTTTTAACTTTGCATCGAATCGAAACCAGAAGCCAGCAACTTTTCGACCACTACCTGATACCACTCTACCAATGGTTTGAGTTACCTGAGCAAAACGGTTCTTCTCCAGACCATCTCCTGTCGCTCTGGCAGGTCCTCATTCCGACTCCTCTCAAGGCGAATCCGTCATTGCACTTATAACTGGCCGTGCTGCTCCAGATCCTCTGCGTCACCGCGGAGTTGGATGTGTAGTTGAATGTTCCATTTATGGGGTTTTGTAGCTCTGGACACTCCGCCACTATAAAATATAAGGATGGTTAGGGTGTTTTTGTGCGTTAGTTTTAAATTACCTTTTATCTGCTGAAAATAAAGAGTTGCAATGTTATTGTTTAATAAATATTATTGTATTTTAGATGGATTTTATTGTTAAATAAATAGATAGATAGTATTGTTTAATATTTGTTTAATGTTATTTTTTAATATTATAATATTGTATATAGATATTGTTGTTTAATGAAGATATAAATAGTTATGACTATACAATTGGTTTTGGATGAATTCAGCCCCAACGTAATACTGTACTAGACTTGTTAGTGCTGTTTTTTTTGTTTTACGCCGCTTTCTGTTCAGTAATTTGCTTTAACCAACAAACTTTTTTCTGTTAAAAAACAATTAATTTTTATTTGCAATTTTTCATTTTTGGAGCGTAGAAACGAAACGGCACGGAAGAAAAGAAACAAAAAAATTATAATAAGACCAGCGTTGGGGAAAATATACCATATTATTCTACTACAGCATAAAGATCCTGCACCTTTTCTTGCAAAATTTACATTTTTTTACTTAGAAAAGGATTTACCGTAGATACGCTTCTTATTATTTTTTAAATTTCTGTTTACAAAATTCTTTCTAGAAATTTTATCATACAGCGAGTACAATGAAAGATTTGATTTGATTTGATTTGAAAAATGGGCTAAATAAGAGTCAATAAAGTTGTAGTTAGTGTTGTAGCGTATGTCACAGGTCGCCGGACAGCGTTAGACGCTAAGTATTGGACGATCCGCGCGCTTTTCATAGCCATGACTGCTTCGTGGTTTGAGGAATCCGCACCTGCGTAGGAGTTTCTAGTGATCCAAAGTTTCTATGAATTTCTTCGAACTCTTGTCCGCTAAATTTGCCGCTTGTTCGAAGCCACCAAGCAGAGATAATCATCTTAAAGCGTCCTATTCAAGGACGCAAACAGCGTGACCAGGGTGCGGGTTGAACCCAGATTATACAATCAGGGTCGTCGTAAAAACGACGCCCAAGTAACAACATATTTAAGCTTTGAAAATTTTACGCAAGAAAAAAGATTTTTGCTTAAACTTTAAAACAAACATGCATTGTCAGTTGGTAGAGCAAGTTTTCGTAACTTTTGCAACTTTTTTTGCAGCTTCCGACAGCTTTCTAAATACTAAGAAGTAATGTAGTATACAGTAGCGTAGCCAGGGGGGGCGCTTTTGAGGCCGATTTTTGGTGAAGTATGAGAAGTATGCAAAATTGCTCGTTTTTGGTGCTTTTGAGGCCGATTTTTGGTGAAAAATCGAAAACAGCTCCCCCATAGGAAATTGGGTGCCGAAGTTGTGAAGTACAAACGTTAGAATTTCCGACTTTGGCCGAAAAATTCGCCTCAATTTTGGTGAAGACCTTTTTTTTTTTGGAGATCACCTGCTTTTGGGCTGAAAAAACGTTAGAATTTCCGAGCTTTCCGAGAAATTCCGTCTCAATTTTTGAACAAACCATGTAATTCTGATTCAAGAACAATAAAAATTCGGGTCAAGGTCGTTTGCACTTTTCTCACTCTTTCAAAAAAGCCCCCCCTTTTCCAAATCCTGGCTACGCGCCTGGTAGTATATACAATGTTTTAAGCTGCTTTTAGGAATATTTTACATTGCAACTCTTTTTCTTTTTTACATGCAAACCTTTACTGCAATGTTTATTAAGCATGGCGCCAAATGTTAGTGTGATTTCAAAAACATGCTATAAAACTATTTAGTACAGTTCTATCGTCTTTGGTTTGCATAACAAAGATCTATGTGGCGGACTCAATGTTATCTAGGACGCAACAGTTAACTTACAACTTTGTGCACTGTGGAGCGAAGCTTTACCATGCTAGGCAAACTGTTGGCAAAAGATCGCCATTCCTCCAAAAAAAATTGTTTGTAAATATTTGGCATTACATGCAAATGAATGGCATGGATAAATCACTGTCGTATAGCATGTTTATACGTAAATGCAACTTTTTGCAACTTTCGTTAAAAATAAATGCAATTTTTTCAATTTTTTAGTGCAACAAAAACTTGCTCTAGTCATTAGAATTTAAAAATGCTATGTTTTTTTTCGAAACTGCGTAATCTACTTTTCTCAAAAAAGTAATAGTTTCAAGGAAATATTTTTTACTTACAAGGGTTGAAGCAAGACATTCCACAGGCTCCATCACAAATACATCTTTTGTTCACGTTTCTACAGTCGCTGTTTTCGACGCATTCTCGCCTGCATCTTCGCGTGCTGGGGTCAATTAGAAACGGGAGTCTGGGACATTGCCCTGCAATGCAATAAAGTCGTTCATTAAGTAATAAATATGTCTGTCAACAAAAACAAACAAAATTCAAATACTAAGCACGAAGTTTTTTAGCTTTTCATATGATCAGCCCTTTCCAAGAATAACTACGGTAAAAAACGTTTGATTTTTTGTATTTGATATCAAGTCGCATCCTCCATTTGAAACGTGATATGATGCGTGTGAGCACCAAAACCGACAAAAATACTAGATTTTGTATTTTCCATGCAAATTTTTGACATTCACACCTCCGTTTCCTCCACGTTGAGCTGAAATTTGTTCAAAATTCGCAGCGCCGATAAAGAATAACAGCAATGCAATCTTCATTTTGCCAAAAATCTCTATCTGCTGCCAAAACTAAAACAACATATCAATGACGAGGAATAAAATACGAAAGTCAACTTTGAAACAGTAGAGTATGCCCTAGGCTGTTAATCATAGTTTTGATTGTGTCTCTTAAGACCCGAGATACTGTCTATAGCTTATCATTAATTTCTCAGTACATTGCTCTTAAAAAGCATATCATTTGTAACGCAATAAAATCACTAAAAACTAAAACCATAGCAGCGCCTGTTTAGCCGAAAATGACTTTTATGATGACCGATCGCTGAGATCGCTTTTCGATCAGACCAATCTAAGACACCTGTAAGATAATTGTACTAGGTTTCGATTGCTTGGAGAATCGCGCTAGCTCTGGCATGACTGGTAAAGAGCCGTTTTGTTTGATCGAGCTTGAACTTAAGTTGATCTCAAAGTCGAGCTTTAGTGAACTTTAACTTGCTAAGTAACACGAATTAGATCATCACATATTAGCAGTTCTAAGGGTTGCTGACAAGGACGAACAGTGCAAAAGTTTCCTGCTGGCAGCCTTGCTTTTATCTTGCCATAACGCAAGATATTTTCAGTGTCAAAATGGCTTTGCCATTAAATAATAAATCTTAAATTTTAGCCGCACTGAAGAGAGGTGATAACTCGAAGCAACATTGTGGCCTGTTCTAGCTGCAGAGTTTCTTGTCTCTTCACAATAACCTCTCACTAAAATTACTAATAAAATCAACTTTCATTTTAATTTGAGCGATTGTACGTTGATTAAATCGTGTGCTCCACCTTAAATGACTGCCGCAATCGCCAAGTGCGAAACTTTACATATAGGAGACATTTTCCGAAGAACTGTAACTAGTAAATAGTGTATATCGTTTATTTTTGTATATGATGGCACTGTACTTTGGCACAAAAAATAAACAATTTGAAATTTTTATTTAAATTAAAATGATTTATTGGTTTAACTTCTGCTTTTTCAGAAAAATTTTTCGAAATGCTACGTCCAACGCGTTAACATGAATATAGAACTTGTTGGTGCATATGTAGTAAAAGGAAGTAAAGGGCTCATGAGTTTTGGTTTCGATAATTAAATCCGTGTGCACTAAACTTTAAACCCGGATATAAAAAAAATAAAAATTTTTATTGTGCGTTAAATAACAACTAAACTTGGAACAACATTTTGGAGAATAGCTCAAGATCGGCTTGAGTTGAACTTGATATGCCCAGTTGCCCACCAATAAGTTTTAAGACAACATACCTTGTTAAATTGAATGCGGCTTATTTCGATTTCGGTCAAACTCTGGCACAAAAAATACCGAATTTTATGCCAATTTACGTCAATACTGATTTAGATATTGCAGTTGCGTAATACTTATTGGTAAGAATATTCTTGTGTATAATTCGCTGTAAAATTTATGATTGTATTTTGTTATTAATATCAGTTTAAACAACTTTTGTGATTAATGTAGACGCAAAAACTAAAATTTATCATCTTTTTCCAAAATGTATTTGTCAATGTATTTGTTTTTCGTACGATTTTTTCTTTTTTTTATCCACCATATTTATTATTGTGCAAAGCGAATCCCAGTCATCAAGATTATTGTAAATTGCGGAGCCCGGATTTATGCCAGTGTCAAGCAGTGTCATTTTGTCAGATCGATTTATATCTGTTGCCAGCAGTTGATAGTAGTAAAACAATAACAGTTGGAAACACAAAAATATCTATATAGACGCGACCAAGAGGGGCTATATAAGGAGGAGAATTTAACCCAAAGATACTAGTGTTTAGACGTGTTTTGGGCTTGACAAGGGGGGACTGAAAAACTTTGGCAATTTGATTTTTTCAAATGCCTTCCGAAATTTACAATTGAATTCTTTCAAATAGCTCCATGCAAAAGTGTGTGAAATGTGATCCAAATGCGGAATGGCTATTTTTTGCCGAAAAATCACAACAATCACCCAGCGTTGGAAACTTCGCCCAGACCCCGGTGGCCTCCAGACAGTGGTGCCAATTCATGTTGAGCATTGGGATGTAACTGATGTAACGAAAATTATTTGATGTATTCCTAGTACTTGTAATTTCCAGAATACAAATCCAACTCAAATTAAATAAACCGGACTTTAGAACTTGGATGACAACATCATTGTCTGATTCACACCTATTTGCCTTCCCATGCAAAGATAAGATATGCACTTTATCTCTTAATTACAACGAGTGGAGCTGGAATTCAACTGATTTAAAAAAAGCGTCCAGAGCGAATATTGCAATGCTGTACACCTCACTTGTAAAAAATTAAAAGTAAAAAATTTAACCTCGTACAGTCTGTTTCACCCACAATTGAGATCATGAGGGGTGTCTTATTCAAATAGAATTCTTTTTGAAGTAGACACCATTCCATTTGAATAAGAATCCTTTTGGATAAGATGTCTCTTAAATAAAATTTAAATTACACATCATTCCCTTCAAATAAAATACTCTTGTCATCCCTGTTGCAGATGAAACAAACTGTAAGGTTTCAAAGTTTTAATTTTTGCATTAAACGTGTACAACTGTGTTATGATAACGTAATTTCGTTAAACATACTTTGAAGCAGAACCATTATTGCTTTGTGATAGCGCTGCTAAAATTGATTCAAACTTTAGGATATCGCACTATTTCAAGCAAAAATGAATATTTATTTGCGTAATACCCAAATACAATACCAAATACAACACAAAGTTCTCAAAAAAATGGTACGTAACTTTACATTTTTTACTAAAATTTTGACAATTTAGCAATACATATGACACCCAAATTTTATCATTTGGTCTTAATGAGAAGTGGAGTTGCTGTTCTTGAAAGAGAAGTTCAGCCGAGGAGTTGTTGTCCTTGGGACTGCAAAACAAAACTTGAATCATTATCCAATGCAAAAAAATAAAAGAATCGTAACTTTCTGAGACTTAAGAGCCCAATTACGCAAAAACTTTTTTTCACTACATTACTGAATATAGTGTCAGAAGTTCTGTGAGGAAAAGGCTTTTCAAAGTGAACCAGTGGACCGGTAATACAAAGGCTTCAGGTTCGAATCCTGCAGGAGAATAACTTTTTCGGATTACTTGTTTTTAAGTAGTCTCCGTTCTGGTGGCTCTACCCTAGGCTTTTACGCTGATAGCGTTTAGGCCAGACAGCAGGCAAAACGATTAAAAGTTAAAACTCTGTCCTGCAAACATCAAAACATCACAGTTATTCAACAGAAAGAGTTTTGTTATGCAACAACAAAACAAGGTGAGATTCTATTTAAAAATGGATTTCTTCGCATGTCCTGCCGCTTCAACGCAGTGATGCGGTATCTTCTCCTTTCCCTAGGGGTTGAAATGAAATGAGGGACTACTTCTTTAAGGGACCAAGCAGTACGTTTGTACCTACGATTTAGACTCTCCTGCCTCCTCGAAGAACCCAACCGTACGACTGTCCTTAGCAATTTGGACACTTGTTTTGCGAAACAACACTTGTTTAGTCACAATCTGGGCCGCTTGCTTCAGCTGCTTATACTCCACACTCGTTTTCAACTCCGTCTATCTTGCAGTGGCATGATTATTCTAATCCGTTCGCACAAGATCAACTTCACATGCATCTTCCTCTTTTTCAAACCACCAGATCAACTTCACATACATCTTCCCCTTTTTCAAATATCCTACTTCATCTGCGCGTGTAACGTTGACCATGACTCTTTTTTTTTTCTTAAAACTACTTTAGGTCTTCATTAGCAAGCAATTATCGCCTGCATTTGTAACGTAAAATGAATATAATAAGGGCCCTGTAGAATCACCTACATTCAATGCTTACCATGCTTAACGCTTGCGCTATTTTCAATACCTACGATGCCAAAATTTTTTATGAAATGCTAACAAACTATGAGTTCTCACCAGACATTGTTTTCTGAGGCAACTTGATAAATATTGGAGGACTTAATTAAAGGGCCAAAAATTGAATGTTTAGGCTTATGCTTACAACACGTTTTTTGCATAATTTTAAAGTTTATGATCCCACTTTTAGTTTCAGTTGATGCCGCAATTTTTGAGTGACGTCATCACCTCCAAATTGGGGTTTTCGCAAACTATCTAGTTTGGGTCTTTTTGTCACATATTAGACATTGGTGTATATATTTCAATATTTTTTTGCTTAAACCTGCATATTGCATAACCATAAAATATATATACAGTATACTAAATGTGCATAATATAAAACACACACTATATGAAAGGTAAGATGACGTTATTGTGACATAATCAACTAATTTCAGTCTATTTGGTTTCTTTGACTATTGTTCTTGCTTTTGATAACGTGTTACTTGACATATTACTTCATTAGTGATCTAACTATGACTCACTAAAGTGATGACGTGTTACTTGACGTATTACGTCATTAGCATCCTTGATATGGAGACGTAACAATCATTCACTAAACTAATAACAAATAAAACATTGAGTAGAAATGCATTACTTCAAAAATATTAGCAAAAATTCCAACTATGACTCCACGTTTATAATTGGCAGCACAAATTTTGTTTATAATCTTGGGTACCTAATTATACGCACAAACTGTCAAAGCCAAGAAATGGCAACACTAAATTGCCTGAAAGCGTTATTTAACTCGTGTTTCGACTTAAGATTTCCTGAAATCTAAGGAAATGGCGTCGATACAACTTTACGTTGATCAGTTTTTCTGGTTGGACAAGCTTCGCATTTCGGTAGTCATTTTTTTCACGAATGAAGGGGAATGTTTTAGCGAAAAGAAGCATATTCACCTCCTATCGGCGTAAAATAAGGTTTAAAGGTAATTGTAATTACATTCTGCTCAGCAAGGTGCCTTGGCCACGAGACAGCAAAGGGACTGTTAGGTCTTCGAGTCAAGCTGCCACCTGTCTACCAGACACGGTGGATGCTTCATACTGTCCCTTACAGGGAAGCTGTGAATACCAATTTTTGTAGTGTTTGGTTTAACCCGACCGGGAATGAAACTTCAGTAGCAGACGCTCTATCTACTCGACCACTGATCGGTATTACAATAAAAATTAACTTTTCATAAATTAAGAATACACTAGAACGTGAGGTTATTGCAGATGGATAGGATTAGTTGAAATAATAATATAAAGCAGTTTGAGAGTAGCGGTGTACAAAAGATTTGGAAACCAAAAACTGTATGGATGCTGCTACCAGAAAAAACATGGTTTACGATAATGCATACCTATAAAAATTACAATAGATTGAAGACCGAATCTACTGGTTCAGTTTTATGTTTTTAGTTTTTTTGACCGACTGCAATTATACTCATTTCAACAACACTGAAAACAGATATTCTGTATCCCTCACACACATTGACCTGAGGCCTTATAAACTTAACTGGGTTTAGTAGCCGCCCTGAATTTATCGGGACAAGTATTTTGAGGCAACTGTATACAAACGGTCGTAATAATTTTCTTGACTAGGATAAAACTTTACGGAAAGACTGAGGCTGTCCGTAACTCGCTTACGCATCGAACAGGTAACTAATGGTGTATGGTCTACAATTCATTCCTCGTCAGTATGCGCAAATCTTCTGTCTTGAGCATAGATCATAGTCAAGCCACTCTTTTATCGTCTCTTGCATTCCTTCTTCTTGGCTTATCTTTACCCCGAAATTTCTAAGCGTAACTTTTTTAGAACCTGTTGTTGCCATGTCTTCTTTTGCAACTCTAAGTTAACTCACGTTATATGAACCTTTGTTGGTCTTTCAACTGGAATCCATTTGGAGTCTCTCCACCTCATGTTCCTTTAAAGGTTTGGCAAATCCAGTCCTTTTTTAAATCGCTTTTTGGCTGGTACTGTGTCGCGGCAGCGAGAAGAAAACTGTGTTTTTCGCGTTGTTGTGGTCCTTTATTGCTGTGGATGGGAGTTCGTTTGTGTGCCATCATAGACATTAGCTGGACTGAAGAAAAAACATTCCACCGTTTGCTGTCATTATCTTTCAGAGAAAGATTTATAACAAAATGTCGAGACCTGTTTCTATTGTTTACCAAGGCCAAAAATAATTTTTCGCAATGCAAAAGTAGCAAGCTTTAGTTGTTGTTTTTTATTTTTAAACAAATTTGTTTAAATTACCACTAAAAATAATGCTTTTGTCAGCAAAGAAAAAAAAGAACTATATGCAAATCTTCTCCAAACGCTTACCGGCTTAACAGACTAAGTCGTTGTTTCTGGCGGCATTCGTCAGTCGTGTTTGGCACTGTAACAAAACAAATAGTATTGATCAAGTCTGTGATGAGTTTTTCAAAAACTTTTTTCTATTGACGTAAAAAAATACTGCAATTCTTTGCATGAAAACAAAAATAAAATCTCGACTTCAACCATAGCCCGAGCACGTTCCGGGTTACCATTTGAGTTTCCTGGAGAAAGTCCGCGTTTACATTAGCTTATCAGTCGAATCAAACAAGAAATGTTAAAATGGATTGGTTTTTGCAGCATGATGTTCACCACTAAACTGGATGCGAAGCTTCTTGTGACTACTATTAGTTGAGTCCAAGACCTCAAGTCTGTTCGTTGTTTCATGATCAAAACAACTCGGTATAAAACTACAACGGTCGAAATAAATTACATACATTGTTGATCCATGAATGAATCTTTGTGACGTCAGCATAGTATCCGGGATGGAGGAAACCGTTATGTATCCAAGCGCATCCGAATCCGAAACTCACTACACCCACTTGTACCCAACATCTTCGTTTATCAGCTTTTACGATCTGCAAAAAACTTTCATGTAGCAAAGCTTGCAAATTTTTTGAAATAGCTGAAAACTGTTCATAACAACATATTAAATAAAACATAATATGTTACGGTTAGCATTTTTACATGTACCTTGTGCACTTCTCAGGCCTAGTTCTTGGTTTCCTCCCTGCTGGTCCTGAAAGCTAAGTAAGTCTATTTTTTTCTCCTGCTTGTTTCATCTTTTTTATTGTTGTGCCGATTGGTATCACAATTTGCTGTTGAACATTATTTTTGCATTGAGATTAGTATGCGTTTATTTCTGGCTCTTATCGTTTTTGCTTTCCCTTTCTATTATTCATTGTTACGGAGTATGCTTTGTAGGTGCTCGTCTTTTTGTGTATGTATTTTATGGAAATATTACTGCTTGATGTGATTACTGATTATAACTAGCCATACTTGGGATAGCGTTATGTTTAGATTCAGGTCTTACCTTACCGTATGATAGGCTGTTATCAGTGCTTTAGGTTATAGTTTAGGGACTTTGTATGTACTAAAGTTTCATGTTGGTTTACTAAATTTGATTTCTATTTGAATTTGGTTGCTAGTCGAAAATGAATCGTAAATCTTAACTGAGCTTAAGTTAACTTGACTTACCTTCACGTATACAAGCTTTGATTAGCCTAGCTCATACACCTGATCTTTTGAACCTGATAGTATTAATTATTTCGTGTTTAAACTTGAAAGCCAGTATTGAGATTCTGCATTTGACATTTTGAACTGACAGTATTCCATGTTTGAGTTTTTTTCCTGATGATTGACTATATGTTTTGCTGCTGGTTGACTATAATTTCTAAACTTTACTGACAATCAAGATTGGAGGAATTACTTGTTTTAGCTATATTGCAATTATAATTACAAGCTAAAATGTTCAATTACAATTATTCAACTTCAAGGAATTGGGACAGTTCATTTGTAGTTTGGCATTTTTGGGCAAGTGAGTATGACTCGGCAATCAGTAAACACCCGACAAAAAAATCGGTCCTGAAAAGCGGACATGTAATTTTCTGCGTAGGTACGTAATACGTATGTTTAAACATGCGTACGCTATGTACATGTAGGTTTTGCATTATCGATCTGAGCGCATATTTTCTGAAGTTTTTGAAAATCATAGAGTTAATAACCTTAAATTTCCAGAAACAAGCATTAGTTTTCCATCATTCAGTGATAATAAAACATTCAATGATAATAAAATAATTGAGATTAAAAACAAGCATTTTATAAGGCTTCTATTTTCAGCACCTCACGGATAAGTGGCCCTCCACCGTCTCCTTGACACGCATCAACCATGTCCGACGCATTTCCACGAGCGCAGATCATTTGATCGGTGTAAGGGACAAACAAAGCAAGGCTTCCTAGTCGTTCTCTCTGAAACTGGTTCACTCTTCTGATTGCTTCTTCACAGCTAGATAAAAATTTTGAGTTAGTTTTTGCTAGTTATACAGTCATAATTGATCATGTCACTAACAACTGTTAGGCTCGTTGATTGCAACTACCGGAACAAAGTTGCAAATGAGCAGACAAGTAGAAGTCCAAACACGAAAACATAACCCCGAAGCCGAGAAGTGAGTCGCAAAAAAGCCCGAAAATTAGGTTAGATTAAAAATGCAACGTGGTTTATCAATTCTAATGTCACTGCGACAGTCGGCATGTAGGTCGTAGCTCCCATTGGCTGCAGGACAACTAAACAACACGTTTCCAAAACTATCCGCTTATGCTCTTCCCAGAAACGCATACTTCTTGCCGGTTAGTGCAAATCTTCCAATCCTAACACCCAGGCGCTTGCTTCTGATTCAGCCATTAAACTTCTTGTTCAAGGCTGCTCTGCTTTCCATCTAACTGCTCTTGAAGCCACTTTCTTCAAAACTTCTAAACGACGCTCTCTGCCGACAAAAAAAAATTAAGTACAATTTAAAGATTGTGCGCTAATGACGCTCTCTCATTAGTCGTTTTCCTGCGCTCTCCATTCGGAAAATTTTTCTTGACAAATGCCAGACGAAAAGCGGCTTCGAAGACATGAACATTTTAATCAAAGCAATTCTCAAGTTCTGTACCACCAATCAACTTTTCAAACAGTTCAACTTCAACAAAACTGTCAAAAGAGCAAACTGCGATTCATGGCATAGCTTTGTAGAGAGTATGAATAGTCAAAGACCAACGGCTCGGCTAGTTAAGATTATTAGAAGGAATGAAACGGTGCGCGTTAGCAACGCAATTCAACACAACGGAGAATTCCCAAAGTCCCCACTAGAAACTTTGAACTATCTGCTCGATATCTTATCACTGGGTAGCCAGCAGACAGAAAATCATACAACCAGGTCCGACTTAGTGAACAAGCGATTCATAAGACCTGAAGACACTGAAATGATTGCAAACATATGTTCATTCGAACGCATGGAAGTAGCTATTAACAAATTTCAACCATTCAAAGCACCAGGGCCAGACGGGCTTTATCCGGTACCGTTACAGAAAGGTTGGAATCAACTTAAAGGATATTACCACGTCATTTTTCAAGCATGCCTGAGACACAGATATGTGCCAAAGGCATGGGAAGAAAGCACATGTGTGTTTCTCCCCAAACCCGGAAAGGGAAGCTATTTTGAAGCTAAACCCATTCGTATGGTCACTTTAACTTCCTTCCAACTAAAATGGTTGGAAAGGCTAATTTTGTATCATATTAATGAAGATAATAATGTGCAAGCAAAGCTTTCTGCATCGCAGTATGGATTTCGTGCAGGCGTTTCCACGGAAACTGCTTTGCATGAATTTGTGCGTCGTGTAGAACATTGCCTTGTTAGAAAAAAGCCGGCTTTGGGTATTTTCCAGGATATTGTCGGTGCCTTCGACAATGTCACTTTCAATAGCTTTGTTGCGGCTCTGCGAGAACTGGGCATGTCTAAGATTCTCACTTCATGGAGAGAAAATTTACTAAGCCATCGCACAGTCCAAGTAGAATTATATGGTGATAAAGTTAAAAGGGAAGTAGTGAAAGGGAGCCCTCAAGGTGGCATCCTGTCTCCTTTTTTGTGGAACTGTGTCTTAAACAGCCTGTTGCTAGAGTTACGTAGCAGGGGCTTTTATGTTCAAGCCTATGCCGATAATCTAGCAGCGTTGGTCACTGGTGCTGATATCAGAGGTAGAGTCCTCGAGGACACATTTTGAAGTCCTTGGCCTTGGCCTCGACAGGGTCTGTACTCGGAAGGGCTCTCCTTGGCCTTGGTCTCGGATTTTTTTTGTGTCCTTGGCCTCGAGCCTTCTGTCCTTGACTCCACCTCTGGCTGATATGTTTTGGAGCAGCTAGAGGCATGGCCAGAAAGCAATAAATATCGTTTATAGTTTAACGCGCCTTTTCAACTGCATGCAAATTAACTGTTGCGCAATCATTTGAAACAGTTTTCTTGAATTTTTGCGCTATAACTCCTTTGTTGAGTGTCAGTCGAAATTGGTTGTAGTCGAGGAAGGACGGTAAATTTAACTCTCTGAATTACCAAGAATCTTTTGTGAAATTGAAATTGTTTAGAATCAGAATTGCATTCAGAAATTATCAGTTTATTCGGATATTTATAGAATCGCATTCCATCCTCAAGACCTCAAACTTGTCCTGGATGGGTCCCGTCATTTATGAATTTGGACCTTTGTTCTCTGAGCTTTTGCTCAACATTAACACTAATTTTACTGGACTATTGTCTACCTATTCAAGTTGTCTGTACTATTTCCCAGTGGCTTACGTTAGAGTTTGCGTTCTTAAAAGACGTCGATATTGGAGTGACAGCTTACTGTCTGCGTGAAGACGAAACCATTAGTGAGTTTGGTTATTTGGTGTAATTATTTTGATTAATATTCTCAGTCTGATTCTCGATTCGTAATTATAGTGTAGTTGGTTACTTTCTCTATGGATATTTTACCGTACTGTGTGTGTTCAAATTGCGTGAGTTATTTGGCGCAGCGCAATAATCTTTACGTTCGTTTCTGATATCTAAATTTGCAAATTGGCATACTTTTATACAAAAACTGTTGACAATATAAATTTTCAAGGACAAGTTAACGCGTGTAGAGTAGTATGAAGTGAAAATAGCATGAAAAACTTTTTTTAATTTTAATTTGTAATAGCAAAAAGCATGTGGTTACGGGTCAAAAACAACATATTAAAAGTTTTCTGCGAAATTTTAACATCTTAGGTTGCCACATTGCATGTGAAGTTTTACACGCCAGACATACGCATTATTATATGAATTGGTATACTTTGCGACGATCATTTTGCACATTCGAGCAGTTATACTCGGGTCAAATAATTGCAACATGCTGTCCAACCAAAGTCATAGCCGAGTACCGAAAATTTGTCAGAAAAGGGAATTCTACGCACTGGTGTAGGAGGATGGATCAAGAACCTGCAAATCAATAAATTTTCAAATTTTACTCACCAAAAAGCAATTTTCAGCTTATTGTTGCTTTAAAATATCCAAAACAAATGAGAAAGATAAAGAACATGCATCAATGGTCAGTAGCGTAGCCAGGGGGGGGCTATAGCCCCTCCCATTGCCCTGTCAACCAAAACGCAGAATAAGAAAAATACCACATTTTTTGTTCTACTGAGACTGTTTTTTTGCGCTGGAATGGACTAAAAAATGATTTAAAGCATCTTTTGAAACATATATTCAGAGGGGGGGCTAATTTGCCAAAAATTAAAGTCGCAAATCAATGAAAACTTGGGAAAATGCCCAAAAATAAACAATGAAATTTGATCGCTAGTGTAAAAATGCCAAACATAGGTTTTATCAACAAATATATTATAAACTCAGGAATAAGGGGGAGGGGCGCTATTTAGTGTTAGTTAATTACCAATCACTTCTCTCAAATATCTTTCCATTAGCCCCACCCCAATTATTTTTTTTTATAAAATATAGACGAAATAGAGTACTTTGCAGTAGCATAACCAGGGGGCAGAGGGGCTATAGCCCCCCCCACTCCATTGGCATGTCGACCAAAATGCAGAATGGGAAAAACACTACGTTTTTATCACTTTTGTAACTGTTGTATGCACTGGAGTGGATTAAATAGTGATTTAAAACATCTTTTGAAACATATATTCAGGGGGGGGGCTAATTTGTCAAAAATAAAACTAACAAATAAATAAAAATTTTGAAAAATGGCCTAAACTAAGCAATCAAATTAGATCGCAAGCGTATAAATGCTAAACATAGGTGTCATCAACAAATATACTGTAAACTATGGAATAGGCAGCGGGGAGTATTCAGTATTAGCTAATTACCAATCATTTCTCTCAAATCTCTTTTTATTAGCCCCCCCTCTAATTATTTTTCTCTATAAACTGTATACGAAATAGATTAATTACTCCGTGTGAGTTTTATTGAACTATTCGATTTTATAATTTACCAGTATCTAAACAAGAGAACTAACATTTTACCTTTAGCCACCTCCCAAATAGTCCATTTATGCCACCAGTTTAATTATGTTTGCACTGCCAATTTCTAAGCCACGTTTTAAAAGCATTATTTTTTAATCAAAATAGCCCTAAAATAAATTATTTTTGTAAAAAAATGCAAAATTTTCAAGCGCTTGGAGCTCCGCCTCCAGACCCCCAAAACAGCCCCCCGATTGCGAATTTCTGGCTACGAGCCTGTCAATGG
>CAWYPQ010000400.1:0-49113 GCA_963965965.1 Trididemnum nubilum
AGAGGGAAAAACCTAAAAAAAAAGGTCTCTTCCACTATATATTATTCTCTTCTGCCAAAATTTTGGATTTCTTTGGTACCGGTACCATCATCCTCTTTTTCGCCTAAACGTTAAGACACTTTCTTTAAGTGCAAGTGCCTTAAATTCTAAAGGAGACGCCAAAATTTCGATGGGGGTACGGTAAATTTTGATGGGTAGACGCTAACTCTCAATGGGGGGACACGTCCCCTCTGCAGTTTAATTACTGGTTATAGAATTGCGTAAGCTTGTTTTTAATTGCTACCGGCATCAATGTATCAATGTCAATTTTTGAGTTTTTTGGACTAAATCTGTACAAGGCTTGAAAATGCTTCTTTACACAAGTACGCTGTATAGATATCTGATTTAAGGAAGCAATGGCTGTTTCTGCAAGACTTTTGTTTTCGAGAAATTCAAGAAGAGAAATACAAGTTTGAACTGCACAATATTGCTGATTTAATTTGCCGTGGAAAATATGATAAAAGATAACGTAGAATCAATTTTTTTGCAATCATATTTAATTGAGTTAAAGAAGGACCAAAGACAAAGCCGTACACCCTTTGTTTCCCCTTTCTCAGTTGTATATTATGATTTTGATTTGATATACACTTGGGTATACAAATACTTAATCTGTAAAATTTTGCATGGGAGGACGCTTATGCAACCTTGATCATACGCAATTGTTATGTGGCTGCAATTTGGCGGAAGTTTTGCTCAAGTTCAGAAGCCCTCCATCCGATTGAAGATCAAAAGGTATTTTGTCCCGAAATTTGATTGATGACCAAAATAAAAAAACAAGTTCTTCATTGCAATGTGGTACTATTTTTGGTAAAATTTGGGATTTATTGGGGCTAACAGCCACTTTTTCGTCTAACCATTCATACCAAAGGTGGAGTCGAGGACACAAGGCCAAGGACACAAAAAAATTTCGAGGCCAAGGCCAAGGACAAACCCTTTCAAGACCAAAGCCAAAGACCAAGGACACAGACGCAAGTGTTCTCAAAAAAAAAAGAAAAAAGGTCTTCAAAATTTTTTTTCAGGCGATATCTACTTGAGGAAACCAAAAAAAAGGTCTTTGCTGATTTTCCACAAGGTTTCTGGCGTTTTCGAACGAAATTTCAACGGTTCAAAAATAGTGCTGTCCTCGAGCCGAGGATAGGCCAATTTTTGAGGACTTGAGGCTTCGAGGCCAAGGACTTCAAAATGTGTCCTCGAGGACGTCCTCGAGGCCAAGGACGTCCTCGAGGACTCTACCTCCGATTCATACGCTTACTCTTAGTGGAAAGCGCTGAAATTGCGTTAGGGAAGACGCTGAAATTTAGATGGCGGACGCTAAAGCTCGATATTGGACGCTAACTCTCAAAGGGAGTTGCATCCCTCCTAGAGATGGCGCGGATAACAAACAATGCATTCGCATGCTGCGCAGTGTCCGCAAACCTTGTCTGCATGCTGTAACACACCGCATCCAACCACAACTAAGTTCACGTTGCACCGCGCCGCACCGCAAGTTACATACCTTTTAAATTTCCACTAACATCATAAAAAAATTAGCTCTTTAGCTGACAACATATCAAAAAATTGATTTTAGGGGTATCATTTTGGAGGTTTTTCAGAAAGGTGGCCCTCTCAAACCATGTCAAAGTATTTGTCTTTTAAACATCTGATGATATAAAAAAGCAACTAATGCCCTTGCTTGAGCTGTTAAAAAATTGATTTCTGGGGAGTCCGTTTGGGCATATCACCCCTGGGCGGGTGGTACTCCCAAACTTTGTCAAAATATTTGTCGCTTAAATATCTACAGACATAAAAAACTATCACCCTAGCTTGAGCAATTAAACGAAATTAAGTTTTTGGGGCCTCATTTTGGGGGATCTGGGGGAGAGGCCCAAAACAATTTCAGGAGACAAAATTTGATTTGCAGCTCAACAAACTTACACAAAAATTAAGTTTTGTTTTTTTGTGGTTTAAGAGAAGTAGAGCACACGAGATTTAGAAAGCAAAAAGAAAAAACGCTCAACGAGGCCAAAAGTCTAAAGTGTAGGTTGAAATGAAAGGGTATCTTACAACATACAACCATGTGAAATATTTTGTGCTGTACTTAAGCCATTTTTGAATAAGACTACTTTCTATACCAAACTTTTGGAGTGGTTTTCGGCCTCTAAAACCAAAGTTATGAACTGATTGCCTTGAAATTTGGCACAACCATATAACGAATGAATCTCAAACTGTTGTCAAAATTTCATGCAGCTAGACTAAACCATTCTTGAGTTATAAGTAAAAGTCTGAAACTTCGCATTTGTTAGCTTTGAAAATGGCCGAGAAAAACTAAGAAACATGCGACGCGAGGTCAGTCGTTTTAATCATAGGTTGGCAAGTTAACGCAAAACATTAGCTTCGTTTACCATTAGTCCGTTAACAAACTTCACACCTCCGTTAACGTTAATCCGTTATTTTTAACTTTAATTAACGGAAGTTAATAAAGTCCGTTAATCCGTTAATATTTTTGCGTGTAATTTACATTCTTTTTTTCTCTCGCTTGTAGAACACGTATTGACGCTGTTGAGCTGATTGTAAGAAAATATTTATTGCTATGGTGGTCTTTTTGTGTTTTGAAAGTTACATTTTACAGTCTAACCTAATTTCAAGATAAAATAAGTTCGGATGCACCAACAAAACTGCGATCGGAAAATCTTTGGAAATTGTGAACAGCAATAATTAATAGGCAGCAGCTTATTATTTGCCACAAAAAAGAGCTCTTTTCTTCGCTTTCTTCTATAAAACTCGTGCTAATACGCAAGAAGTGTTTTCAGAGCAAATTGGTTTGTACCGGTACGATGAATGAATGGTGCAAGATATTTTCCCTAAAAACCTTAACGGAAGTTAACAGAACTTAACGGAAGATAATTAAGTCCGTTAACAGAACTTAACGGTTAATTGCGTCCGTTAACATGAAAATACTTTTTAACGGATTAACGAGTTTATGAAAAAGTTAGCTTCGTTAAGGTGCTTTTAGACTGGACGCGAAGCAACACGAAGCACCCAAAATTTGACGTCATCGACAGCTCGCGAAAGGTTGCAACCGCTCACAACCTTCGCGAGCAGTTGCACAACATCGCTTGCTTGCAGGCTGTAGTAAGATAATCGACTAAATCACTGATCGGATTTTTACGATCGCAGTTTGCTAGAAAATAATGTAAATAGTTTATTTGTATGGTTTAGCGCCTATTTATCAGTCCAAAGAGTAGGTTGTTGACAAAGTTACATTTGCGATAGCCCTAGGCTAGCCAAGTTAATTTGGGTCTAAACAGCTAAGGCTGTAAATCTTAGAGTGATTTTTCATAGCTATGCTTGATCTCAGAGCTTCATTATAATGAATACACCAAAGCAGTAGGCCTAGCCCCACGACATCTAGCTTTTAAAACAAAACTTTTTATTCTGTGCTGCATAGCAGAAGCTATTGTATCAGTGCAGTGGTTTTTTGGCTGAGCAGCTTTTGCTTTTTTGTCTTAATTAAACTAACATGGTGTTGTTGTTTTGTTTTCAGAGTATAAAATAACCCACCAACAGGCTAGTTTTGAATGTGTTGATAGTGTTTTTACCCATTGTTTGTTAGCTTGTTGTTTTAAAAGTAACCACAATTGAACAATTCCTTGAATACAGGAAAACTCGCAAAAGTTTTTTCACCATCCACTTGGCCAAGCCAACTTGGTGAATAAAACTGTATTTAGAATTGGTTTCAAGCTACATGCTACATACAACAGCTAGATAGACACAAAAAATCGAAAAATTTCTATGAACTTTTGGATTGGCCAATTAGTAGTCACTTCTTTGAATAGCTACAAACATGGAATTTTTTCTTCTGAATGTCCTCTTAAAAGTCTTCTTGTTTCTGAAGGTTTGTGACAGTGATCAAGTTGAACTGGAAGCAAAGGTTTTGAACTCCCCCAAGTTTTATAATCATGAATATTGTAGTCTGGTAGTGATTTTTCACTCTAGTCCTATGTGATGAAAATAGAAGTGTCAAGTGTGTTAAATATTCATTTACTGTGTCTTTGTGTAATATCTGAATTTAGTTGTTTGTGAATTTCAAAACATTTTTACTGTCTCTTAAAATTTTTACTGCTTTACATAGTGAATAAAGTGACAAAGTAAACGATTTTAAGTCTGAAGTTCAATCATTACAATTGCATTCAGTCTATTTAGATGAACTGAAAAGCCAATATATACCTAACCAGTAGAAAGTGAGTTTTTTTTGTTGCTGAGGTTACTATTATTGGTTGACAAGTACCCGCCAAGCAAGTTCATTAATATTGTTCCATTCTCTTTAGTCATCACTAAACAAAAAACTTGAAACAGCATTTATAATAATAATAATTGGACTGGGGAAGGAAGCATCAGTTACATGAAAATGTGAGAACTAACAACACTTTTATTCAGATGCTTGAGTAACAATTTTCACATAAAAAAATCTAAATGTTTTTTTTTATCAGGGACATAACCAAAAACTTGCTAAGAAGAGGGGGCTTGACCTTACAGCTATAAGTTTGTCTGTATCTTACAAACGGTTGTTTGGAGCAAAGCCCTTTGAGGTAAACGCGACCGTCGCAACGTAGCCTACTGGTACCGCAAGAAAATGCAAACTAACAAAATGCTCTAAAAAGCATTCAAATTTCGCACTAAACATCGATACGCGCTCCGCTAGCGAGTAAAACACCAAACTTTGTTTTTAGAAGCTGACTTTTCCTCAACGCAACTGCTGGTATTACTGTGCTAAATTCTTTTCCTTCGATGATAGTGTCAAATCATGCAAAAACTGCAGTGTTTTTTGCTTTCTCCAGCAAATCAACACAGCAATCCATTGCACAATAAGCAAAAAATCCTCGACATAACTGATGATAAATCCAGCTTTCAGTTTCACTCATAGCGTTAACATTGGGAGTCTTCATAAACAGCACTAAATAACAAATACAAGCAACTGTTTAAGCTTACTACAGGTATCATAACATGCTTGCCTAAAAAAGGTATCATAACATGCTTGCCTAAAAAAGAAAAATATCATAAAAAAAACAACATAATTTATGCTTTAAATGTACTGTAGACTAGCCTATTGGTCTACACTCTACAAGATACCGGTTGATCTACCACTACCATAATGAGACAAGGATGGTGAAAGCGTTTAAGGATTTGTTAACTGAGTAAACACCTAAAGAGAACTTTTGACATCTGCTTCCAGCTTTTTGCGTTTCTGCTTTAAAACCCAGAACTGTCATCGTCAAAACAGATTATGGCAAGTTTTCATTGGAAGGATCTAAACAAATCATTGATAGTTGGTAAATAGGCTAAGTTCTACTACGTTTTTGAAGAAATGACTAGTCTTTTTACTTCCAATTTCGATCTACTGAACTTCGTTTTTCACTTATACTTCACAAACTTTTTTCTCAAGATTGTTTTGTTACCTGAGGTATTAGTCTAGACTCTTCTTCACGGTTATTGCGTAATAACACAATATAAACTCAATCTTCGTTTTACCGGTAATTCCAGCGCTCTATGACAAAACAGAACCTGTGATTACCATAACAGCGCTTCAATAATACAGTACACAAAGCTTTCTGCTCATTAAATACATTTTAAAAGTAAGTTATTAAAATTAGCCTATGAAACGACCAGTCGCGAAGATTAGCAACCACTCGCAAAGACTCGCGAAGGTTGGCAACCTTCACGAGTGACGTAATCGACCACTCGCGAAGGTTGGCGACGGTCGCCAACCTTCGCTTCGCGTTGCTTCGCGTCTAGTCTAAACGCACTTATTATGAACGGATTAACGATTAACGGATTTGTGCCCACCTATGGTTTTAATTATAGCCCTACAGGTTTTATCTGCCAGGTGTGTGTTTTCTATCAGTTTTCCTGCAGCATGTTTTGGCAATCAAAAACAATCTACCAGTCTACCTGAGGATTCCATGCAACTACTGTACTAATCCTAAACCAGTGGTTCAAATAATGAATATATCACGTGCTTTGCATGCTGTAACAAGCTACTACACTTTTATGTAACTTTCTAACTTGATAAAAACCACCTCTGCTGCCTCCCAACGTAAGCCTACATATGGGGATTCAATATTGAGTAAACTAGCTAACGTATTCGCATATCCGTGAACCTCTAGCCCTCGCAAGAACATCTCTCACAATCTCAATAACTAGCCCACTTCTACAAAGCAAATTATTTTGTATTAGTCATCGATGTATTAGACCAAGCCTAGTCTTACTGCTTTAATGACCCAATGTATTATACCTTCGCCGTTTGCATGTGTATTTGATTGTGGAATAAATTCTGCAACTAAATAGGCTATTCGGTTTTTAGATCTTAGCGTTAGCCTTGTCTTCCTACTCTACTACATAGGCCTACCAGATCTGAGATATGTTACAGACGTAGCACCGAAACCCTAATGCTTGATGCCATGACCTGTTGACGACTAAACTGCACTGAACTAACTCTGTCACTCTGAAATGCACGCGCATGTGTGGTAGAAGTTCTGTTATCTAGCCTTGGGCTTGTACCAATGCCATAGCACTATTGCATGCAGAATGGGTATGTGGCAAGGCTTTGTTTTGTGCCACTGCTCTGATGCTTGTTTTCCACAAACCTGTTTCATCTACATTTGTCGGCCTTTGCATCATCTTCGCACCGAACGACCTAAACCTTTTCTAGTTTAGCTTACCAAAATCAAAATCTTTTTGTTGGTGTCAAGAAATATGTTCAGTCGATTAAAACTAAGTTTGTTGTAGCCAAAATAGCCTATTTTAGGATGCTTCTAATTCTGAAGAAATAAACTTGAACCGAAGGCACCTTTTACTGTTTTAGTAACGTGTATTGCCTTCAATTCATCCTACAGTTACATCATGACTTACCATTGTTGATTATAAAGAGACAATCACCAGCAATATTTGCAAAAAAAATTTAAAAAATTATTGCGCGCGGCGCTCCCTTGACGCTGTCTCGTCAAGCAGATTTTAGTTGCCACGCTGCGCGGTGCGCCAACAGCAGCGCGCGGCCGCGTACGCTGCGCTGTTGCCATCTCTAATCCCTCCTACAATTTAAGCACAGGTTGTACGGTATACCCGGTTGAGAAGCACTGTACTAAGCTGCAGTGCTTACTGTAGGATACTATGCCTACTGTGCCATATTAAGCCAACTATATGTCATACCATGCCTACTAAATTAGAGTGCCCAATTGTCCACTGTGGCATACTATGTTTATTGTTCCATAATAAACCTACAATGTCTACTAGGGTGTCATGCTATGCCCACAATGCCATTGTAAGCTGCAGCGTCTACTGCGGCATACAATAAGTGTGCCATACTAAGACTGGAATCACGGACATTTTTGTATACCTTCGTTTACAGAGGTGTCATTTTCGACACTGATGCGCGTAACGTCAAAAATAAGCTGCGATACTGCAAAGTTTAAGTGTTTATCTGCTCGTTCTTGTTAAGATTAAGCTTGCTGTGGGATATTTAATTTTTAACTCTGAATTCTAGCATTCAATCTTTGGTAGTTTGATTCCTAGGACTTCGTAAATAGTACAAAAATAATAGCAAAGTCAAATGACTGGTATTTTATTCTAAAAATTTAGGAGCATAAAAATTGGTTTTGAGGAACAGTTTCACTAAGAATAAAAGAGCCAAAGCTGTCGTAAACAGTTTATTTTAAAAAACAAACGTTTCGACTAATTTTTTACTTAAGTCATTGCCAATCTGTAAATAATGCACTAGAAAAATTAGAGAAATAGGTAACCTGCAAGGTTAAGTTGAACAACACAAGCAAAGAATACCGAAATTAACGCAATGTAGTTCTACAGTGTGAACACATCATTGCTTTCAAGAATGTGCCCAAACCAAGGTAGTAAGTATTCAACTAATAACGCCATGTTAAATCAAACCAAGCGACACTTATCCATTCAACTGCCAAAGCAAATCTAGAACCGTCCTATGTAACCCAATTTTATTGAAGACAGTTTGAAGTCAAAACATAATATTAAACCCGAGCAGTCACTTATAAATTGAAAGAAACCAGCAAAATATAGAGCCCCAGCAGTCACTCATAAATTGAAAGAAAGCTATGCGAATCACAACAGTATTTTTCTGCCATGAAAAGTCACCACAAGAAACTGTGCAATCTTGGATTCGATATGCGTAATTTAACTGGTGATCTTAATGTTATTACTAATTTATCAAACCATTGCCTCACAGAACAGGAATTTTCAGTTTTAAATAAGGGACTAAAGTAAGTTTTCTTCCCACACAATTTGATTTTCTATCCACACAATCACCTTTTGAGAAACTTACCATGAGGCAAGGTCATTTTGAATAGAAAGACAGAATTGAATAAGCGAATGTTAATGAATCTTTACAGCAAATATAAGTCCGTTTTTTTTCTCGCAAAATCAAATAACCTAATCAACGATCTTAGTGATGAAGAATTTGGCTGCATCAAATCTGTACGCAATATCAAGATTTAGTTATATGTAAACCAGACAAAGGTATGGAGTTGTGGTACTTAACAAAAAAAAATACGTTGATAAAATAAATGTAATTTTGACAATCAGTAAAATTTAAGAAAATGGATTCCCAATAGCAGTTTATCCCAATCTCAAACACTTTCAAAGTTTTTTGCTAGATTAAAAAAGAAAAAAGCGCTCAGTTCAGAAGACAATCAGAGAATAAGGCCCACATCAACTACAATACTTACATTATATGGACTACCAAAAATTTACAAGGATAACAACCCCAAGAGACCAATTTTAAGCTCTATCGGTTCCTACAATCATGAATGCGCAGCTTTGGTTGTCAGAAATCCTCACGCTGTTACGTCAACACACATCAGTTGTAAAAGATACCTTCGATTTTTTAAATGACATCAGTGGCTTTTCTATTAATAACAAAGTAATGGCTAGTTTTGATGTTAGAAGTCTCTTTACTAACATCCCAGTACAATTTACAATCGATTTAATATTAACCAAAACTATGGCAAGATGTTAATACTTTTCACTGACTAACTAAAACCCAGCTAAAAAAGTTGCTGATTTGGTCATGCACTGGAACCATGTTTCAATTCAACAACCAAATATACGAACATAGTGATAGAGTTAGCATGGGCTCACGATTGCTCCTTGCATGGCTGATATATGCATTAACTGGGTTTTGAGTCAAAGCAGTGAATAACGCGAATTTATATCAACCAACAATTTTACGTCGGTATGTCGATGATCTGTTTGTATATTCAATAATGCAACTCAATGATTTTTTTCAACACTCTCATGCAATTCATGCAACATTAAATTTACAAACGAACTAGAACATAAAAATCAATTGGCTTATTTGGATGTTTTGTTGCTAGGAATAATGACTTTATTAAAACCACAGTTTATCGCAAGAAAACCAACATTGGTCTTTGTACCAAATAGTCTAGTCTGTGTTCAGTTAAATACAAGTGCAATTAGTGATTTGTTTACTTCAACGAGATTATCGCATTTGTAATTCGTATATGTCCATGCATTTTAAATTTCATTGATTTCCTCTATGTTACTTGATAACGGATATCCGCGACGTTTTATGGATTATCAAATTCGAAAATTTATAAACAAAAACATCTCACACAATCTTCTTGTAATAGTTCCCATTCTCAGTCATCTCTCAAATACATAAACTTTCTCGAATTTTTTCAAACTTCCTTATATCGGAGAACGTCTTTTCACCTTGAAAAATAACTTAAATATTTTTTCGAAGAAAATGCAAGACAAAGTTCAACTTACCATAATACATATGACAAATAAACTTGGGCAATTTTTAATCATAAGGAAAAGCACCGTTATTATTACGTAGTAATGCTGTCTATCGTCTTAAATGTTCGTGTGGTAGTGGTTACATTGTCAAACTAGAAGAAACATAAAATCCAGAAGGGAAAAACATAACCCTGAAGCTAAATTAGTTACAAACGGATGTTACGAAACATTTATCAGACAATCGGACCATTCCATTAATTTTGAACACCCTGAGGTTTTAGCATCAGCTTCAAATTTGAAAGAGCTATTGATCAAAGAAACTATTTTAATTCAACAGCATAGGGCCAGATATTAACGTTGATGATTTTCTCTGCCTCTCTATGCGTTTCAATGATTGATTTTTTATTGCACATTGCTTTACTATACTTCCTTCTTCTGGTCTTTTATTATCGTAACTTTTGCCAAATATTATATTTTTATATATTTTATTTTATACTGCAGCATATTGGTAAAAAAAATTGTTTTTTTAGCACTTTTATTGTGGTGTTTCGGTGTTCTCATTGGGCTAAATCACGTAACTTTTCTTTCATTTTTTTTATGACGTCACTTGATTTTTGACATTTATCATAATTACCTGTTTGGCTGAAATAATTTTTAATGTAGCATTTTGCATTTAACTAAACGATGAAAGGAGCTAAAATTTTTGCAGCAATGTTTGAAATTCTTTTTTGTCATTATTAGCTTAACTGGTCTTGGTTGTCAGTCCGTGGACAATGCCTTCAGAAACGACAGATCAAGGTAAGATTTTTTCTGAATTTATTGGGACTTTCAATTGGCGCTCAATATTCCACCCTTTTGTAACTTTTGGCAATTTTTAGATATTTAGAATTTGGTTTAAAGTTTACTTTTACAATTTCAGTCACTGGTGTGGTTGATAACGTAAATGCTGAATATGCCTGCATTACTATGGGATATATGAGATCAAATAGTGTGACTGAAAGTGAGGTTGCTCAGGCTAATATAAGCATTACTATATAGAGTCAGTAGCAAAGTATATAGTGATGATTTGAAGGAGAACTTGTTGCTGGTATCTTTCAATTTATAAGTGACTGCGCGGATTCTATATTTTGGTTTGACTTTCATACTGTCTTCAATAAAATTGGGTTACATAGGGACGGTTCTAGATTTGCTTTGGCAGTTGAATGGATAAGTGTCGCCTTGGTTTGATTTAACATGGCGTTATTAGTTGAATACTTACTACCTTGGTTTGGGCACATTCTTGAAAGCAATGATGTGTTCACACTGTAGAACTACATTGCGTTAATTTCGGTATTCTTTGCTTGTGTTGTTCAACTTAACCTTGCAGGTTACCTATTTCTCTAATTTTTCTAGTGCATTATTTACAGATTGGCAATGACTTAAGTAAAAAATTAGTCGAAACGTTTCTTTTTTAAAATAAACTGTTTACGACAGCTTTGGCTCTTTTATTCTTAGTGAAACTTATTTTAAAAACATTGCATTGCTAAGTTGCAGTAATTTCAATTACACACGAGAAGAGCAATATTTGTACTTGACAAATATTACTTACAATTCGCTAAAGGAGCAAGTTCCACAGGTTGACTTTGTGCAACTCAAGCACAAACAAGTAGAGGCATTGTGTCAACTTTTTCAGCGACACTTTCTTCTTTTGCGATCTGAGTAGGCGGCAGGAACAGCGACAGCAGATGTAAACGTACCGGTACTTGTTGATTACGGCTCATTACGTAAATTTTTCATCAACTGAAAAATAAAGTGTCGGCGACTAATGCGATTTCCAGTATATTTTGCAAGCAATATTTTTGAATTTATTGCTGCAATATCAAGCATATTTTTTTATACAGAAAGGGTCCAACGTCTTGAAGCAAATCGTGTTGTATAGAGACGAGTCATCTGGTCAAAACTGTCAACACCAACATTATTTTTGTTATAGAATAATATAATCTTTTGATTTTGTTTACGAGAATCAGTGTCCACATCTGGCGAGGAATGCATGGTTGAAAGAAGACATACAGACTTCTTGCGTTTTGGTTGGTAATTGACAAACAAAGCGTTGCTTCTATCTTGCCACATAAAGCGACTATGATAGACTTTGCCTGGAAGTGGTTGCGTCGTTTAAGACAACAACTCACGGCAATTTTTTCTTATTGTTTCTACAATTGATATTTTGTTCCGTGCAAGTTTTTCAGCGACTGGTAATAAAGTAAAACATTTATCGAAAGTAATTCTGTAACCTTTTCCTCCTATTTTATCTGTGAGCTTTAGCATCACAGATTCCGCCAAAGAAGTTCCTCATCGCTCTTCTCGTTCTTGAGCCCCCAAATACGGTAGTAGTAGTAGTTTAATCTTCAAATACGGTAGTAGTAGTAGTTCTTGAGCCCCCAAATACGGTAGTAGTAGTAGATATTAGCAGCATATTTTGTTTCGACGTCTGCCATTACGCTGAATTTAATCCCGTATTTGTCCGGTTTGTTTGGCATGAACGTGATGAAGGGGCAGCGAGATTTTACAGGCATTATTTGCTCATCTATAGTAAGGGAAAATTTGCAGTTGTATTTTGTTTGGCACATAGATCAAAACGTTTCAAATACTTCACGAATTGGCGCGAATCTATCTGCTTTAGCTCCAGTCCTCTGCCTGTTTGGCTTATCATTAAATCTCAAATATTTGAGAATTTTTAGAAACCGGTCTCGTGGCATCGTTTTTGAAAAAACAGAATTTCCATATTCTTTGTTGTAGAGAAACCATACGGGATGATTTTTTCCGTACACACCTTTATCGTACTGAAGGGCAATGAAAGCTTCCAATGAAAGCTTTAAGTCGTGAAAAAATTGGAATCTGCTTATCTGTGAGCCGCTTCAGTTGCGATTGCTCACTGATAAGCCGCTTATCTGTGAGCCGCTTATCTGTGAGCCGCCTTATCTGTGAGCCGTTTCAATTGAGCCGCTTTTCACATAGATTTTCACATATTTCACTATAGAGCGAAGAGTAACTTCAGGAATGAAGTGCTTCCATGCATCATATGGTGTGGAAATAGACTGCAAAACTTGTCTGGGGACACCACTCGCACATTTATATACATTGTGGACAGGAGTTCTTCCAACGACTAAAGTTGGACTATTTTTCCATACCGTCTTGTTTTTTCCCTAAAAGTGTTGAAGCACCATTAACATTTAATCCAACAGAAGGATTGAAAATATCTGAATCCGAATTGCTGGATTCGCTACATTCATAGCTGTCCGAGCTGCTGCTAAGCAGACACCTACTGTATCTTGTCTTTGTCTAGCAGCATCAACAACTGATGGAAGATTTTCGTTTTCTTGTGGGTCTTCTTCCTCATCTGATAAATCATCATCATTGAACCAGTCAGTAATCAAATCGGCAGCTTCTGCTGCAGGGTGTAGTTGATGATTTATATGATCTTTGACCAATTGCAACAATCTAATATGTCTCTAACTCGCCACAAAAATAAGAATCAAGCAAAAAAGTAAATTAATCTTCAAAACAATTATTCCGTTTAAAACAGTTTTACAAATCATTATGCTGTAGGAACGGACAAACTAAAACTTGTTTGTTTTATTAGTTCAATAAACAGTAAAGCTTTGCTGTCAGTATCCCAAGTACATTTGCTGAGCCTGACCTTTTCAGTCTTCAGTACAGTGCCCAATGAAGAATCAGGGCAGTATTAGTTTATTACTTGGCGCATTTTCACAAAATATAGAAACATCAATAAACTCTTATAACTTATTGAATGCTAAATAATTCAAAGCATAAGTTCCTCCTGAAGAACGAAACGAAGAAACAAAAAATAGAACATTATTAGTTTCATGAAACTGTGCTGAGTAGACTAGTTTTTTTCTATAACTTGTAATATATAGTCTATAAGCTATCTGTACATTCTTACAATTTACAAATACCAATCTGTGTAAAACTACGCTCGAACCTCGAGCTATTGAAAATTCATTTTGCATATTTACTGAATCATTTGAAAAATAGCAAATTTTTGCTGTTTGATTTGGTAAACAAAACCGCTTCTAGTGAAAAGTCCATGTCAAAACTACAAGGTTTCTCACCGCAGTTTTGTCAACAAATCTAATTACACAACTCATAATTAGACTTCCAAACAAAAGTGAGCAAACAGAAACCAGTCAAAACAGCGCATTTGATGAGCTTCAGAACTTTTTACCAAAAGAAATGCAACAGTGTCGAAAATTATATCTCCGTAAACAATAGGATGTGAGACTTAACACATCTAAAGTAACTAATAACAACAAACATTTTGTAATAAAATGTTGTGGATGATTTGTAATGATATATTTTAGAAAAAGTTGAAAAAAATTTGCGCCCTGTAAAGCAAATATCTTGAGATACAACAAAATAAAAAAATCTTGGTGTCGAAAACGACACCTCCATAATTCTAGTGCTAAGCCTACTACATGCTATACCATGCCTACTACAAATAAAAGCATGATTCATGTACGCAGGGATGATTAATCCACTCCGCCAACCAGCCTTGCAGCTCGTAGAGTACAGTCGAGACGGAGTCAGGTTTTGCACTTTTTAGTAGGACCTGGAGTGCCATCTGGTACGGATTCAAGTGATTAAACCTATTTTTCTTGGATAAAGGGAATTACAAAATAGGGTTTGGAGCACCTTTTTATTACTTCAAGCAGTTCTTATATCTTCAACAAAATGGGTCTGGAACAATGCGTTTTTAATTGAATCGATGTTGCAAAGCATAGAATTCGAGAAAGCATTATCAGTTAAGAGAGCAAGACAAACATCAATAGGATTGAGAGAAACACATCCTTTAATTCTAGGACGAAAATTAAAGAGCGTTAGACGCAAAATCATATGTTCATCCAAAAATTTGCATCGATATTGGCTGCTTTACTTACCCCGTCTTTGCCCGAAATAAGGAAGCGGTTGGCTACATGCTATGCTTTGCATTTGAAGATGGCCACTTGATGTAAATCTGACACAAACGCAATCGTATCTTAAATTCGGACTGTTCCTTTTCCACGAATATCCTTCACCCGGTTTCATTGCCATAGAATTGTCGATCCAGCGATATTGCCCCGTTCTACCTTTTTTTGACAAGCCAAAGTAGAAGCATTCCCTGGCTGTAAATAAATTAGTTATGCGACGCAAACATAAAAAATAAAACACGATTATTATTTTGCAAAATAATCACATGTTTTTGGTAAATACCGACATTATTTCTTGCTGAGGCACTTACAGTTTTTTTTTACATTCTTCTGTAAAATAACAATAATGCTGTGTGTTGTAAGCTTTTCAAGTTCAAATAGAACTCATTAACATTTTTTTGCTGGTTTGAAATTCTGTGTAGTTATTACTTTTATGCTCGGTTTCACGGAGACTTTCAACACAGGAAACTTAGATTCTAAAGAGAACACCGCAATCTGCAGTAAAATGAGTGTTGCAATCTAAAGTGCAATTAACAACTTTTGATCTTGATATTATTTGTTAAAGCAGATTTTCACAAAAGAGAAATACAATTGTAAGCTGAAGGAAATTGCAATCTGCACCCGAGTCGTACTGTAAGTCGTTCCGGGCTTTTTGGATCGGGCTCGGGCGGCATTTTCCAATTTGCTCCATATTTCTGTGCATAAGGCTACATAACCCCAAGTTATTGCTACATCATAATTTAAAAACTTTTTGAGGTATGAGTGTGCCCTGTATGTAGCGTATATTCGAGTCATGTTGCGGCTCTTCAAGGTTACAAGCAAATGTGCAGATCAAGGGAGAGTGTAACAGTTACATAAACGTTTTGCAATCGTAACTAAGAGAAAGCTATTTAAGCGAAAGCATACTACGAAGCTTGCGTTAAACAATCAACGACAACTTTAATTAGTCTACTTTAGTGAAAAAATATGGCAAAACAAACAGTACGAGGCAGAAGACAATCGGCATAGACTATTTATTAATTTAATTAACATAAACTATTTATTAGTATACTGGAAACTAATAGTTTCGTCTTTTTTTTCTTCATGGTTTATTTTTATAGAATATGCCTATTCGTTCAATCAACGTGACTTCTTTCTTTTCGGTTCACTTGTGCTAATCAAGAATGTCCAATCAAATTAATTAAACACGCTTGAAAGCAAAAACTTGGCAACAAGGGCAAACTTTTTTTTCTTCAATGCTCGTCTCTTTTTCTCCGCGCGTCCGTTTCTAGTCTAAATTTGCTTTGATCATTGCCGGGTTTATCGTTGGATCTTTGAACATTTTGGTAGCCTTGAAAGAGTCTGTTTGAAAAATAGATTCGAACGATTTCGTCTCGCCCGTGTCAAGAATCAACGCGAGAATAAATTGGAGTTGAAAAATGCGGCTTTTTATAGTTTTTCGAGACGTCAAAGTCTCCACCTAAAGAAGAAAATATATATCACGTGAACAATTTTGATTGGATGATTGTCAAACTTCGCATGTACGCCACCTAACAACTAATTATTGTAAAATTTGAAGAGAGTTGATGAACTCTTTCTGCCAGCACGAAACTGGTTGCTGCGTTTTGATAAAAACAGTTTCTAGCGCTGCTGAGTGAAATTGAGTTCTTGCTTTTACCAAAATTAAAAATAGTCGATCAAAATAGTGGGAAGTAAAGTCAGGATTTTGAAGTAAGTGAAGTCCAATGGCCGAATCACATTCCAGTTGATTTAGAAAAGTCTTGGCTTTACAGTTTTGTTTAGGCCAGGGATTTTTAACCGGTACCCCATGAGAGTACGAAGCACCAAAGCAGGGGTACGAGAAGAGGCGTCCGAATAAAGGTTATTTATTTGCTGAAAATACTATTTGCTAAAAATTAAATGCTGGAGCGCTGAATTATGGTCCGAGGATCGCTGGAGAAACCTCTTGGGTTCAGAACAGTAGCATATATGGAAAAATACCACGTTTTTAGCATTTCGGCGACTGTTTTTTTCACTGGAATAGACTAAAATAAAACGGTATTAAGCATATTTTGAAACGCTGATTTTTAGGAGGGGTAATTTGTCAAAAATAAAACTCAAAAATCAGAAAAAAAACTTTGAAAAATGGCCAGAAATTGGTCATCACATTTGATCGCTCATTAAAAAATACTTAATCTAGGCTTTATCAAATCAAAAAAAAGCTCAGTATTTATTAATCCTCATTAATTAATCAGTTTTATTCAGCATTAATTAATCATCAACTGCTTCTATCAAACTTCTTTTGATTAGCCCCTAATTAATTTTATAGTTTACGAGCTTGTAAATAAAAGAACCGAAATTCTAGCAATTGCTACCTCCCAAACAGCCCATTTATGAAATTAGTAGGGAAAGGTGGGTAAGTTGGCCGTTTTTTTTTTAATTTTTAAATATTTTTGTCATTGTAAAGGCTACTAAAAATCAAGTGGTTCCTGTAAATCAAATGTTTGACTTTCATTTAGCATTCTTTTTATCTTGGAAATCTTCTCAACTATGCTCGCAAAGCTAATTTCAAAATGTCCGCTCAAACTGACCAACATGTCCCACTAGTAAGGCAAGTTGGCCAGTCCGTGAGTGTAAATTGGCCATATCACTTCTTAAAAATAAACAAAATTTAATAAACAATAAAAAGATCAAAATAACAAATATCCAAACAATGCGAAGAAATCGTCAATTTGCACTAGCAAATATTTTTCTACTTTCGTTTAGCAGAACCAAGTAAACGTAGAGTGGCTTGTAGCATCAATTACGTATAAAGAATTTGTAGTGGGCTCAGGCTCAGCGCCAAAGTAGTGTGTTTGGGAGGCACAGTAAAATTTAGGAAGGCACAAAAATTTTTTGAGGGTCACATTGTTTGAACTAAATAGACGGACGTTTTATCAAGAATATACCACACGATACTGTTAGTCTACGTAAAGCACGTTGAATCAATCTGTCTTGCTGTTTCATAGAGGTGCGCTTGTGGTGACCTGTTTTTAGGGCAAAAGTTTGCTGGCACTCTTGTGCTGGTACAAAAGTGTACTCTCGCTTGCAGGGCACAAACAGTGATTTTGGGGAGCACGGCTCTGCAATGCCCCCCCGTGGCGTTGGGACTGGGTGGGTCACACAAAATTTAGGAGTTCTTTATTAACATTTTATACATATACAGTAAACGGCTGAGGATTGTCACTGCATAAGTCTAGGGCCCAATTTTGACAAGAACTTTTGGAACAAGACGATTTGTTTTCAGGAAAGTTGGCCTGACAGATGATCGGTCACAAATGGTAGTGACCAAATTACTCCACTCGGTAGCCATATTGGAAGTAGCTTCACAGCGGTATGAAGGTTAACTTTCAGAACACCAAAGTTATAGGAAATCATTGCTAAAGCACTTATCAACTTTTAAATGGAAACTTACTTTTTTAATGTTTCACAAAGACAATAAAAGCTGATGCTGAACTAAATGTTTCAAAGTACAATTTATTATTAAAAATCAGTTTGTAAATAACTTTTCCTCTAATTAGAAGAAATTTATCTGACTTAGCGTAGTAGTACGTTGCAACAATTGGTTGTGCAAAAGCAAGTGACCATTGGACAGCTAAGTTTTGACGAAAAGGCGATGGCCTACTTGCCCTGCTGGCCAACTTATCCTACCTTCCTTTATAATCATATTTTTGCTCTGCTGATTTTAGTGCCACGTTTTAATAGTACTAATTTTTATCTAAATAGGCCTAAAATTAAGTTGTTTTTGCGAAAAAAAAAAAATACAAAAATTGTTGAGCGCAGAGGGATCCGAGCCCAGGTACCTCGGGCGGTTGGGGGTCTCGCCTCCAGACCCGGGTGACAGTCGCCTCTCTACCATTTAAGATTTCTGGCTACGCGACTGGTCGGGAACGCATAACTCGTACCAAATTGCGGTGAAGATCGAGCTTTATTTATTTTTCGGTCTTCAAGCAAATCCGGTAAACTAATCCGTTCCAAAACGCGGTGAAGACCTATTTTCAACTTCAATGGGTTTGAAAATAGTATATGCAAAAGGTCAAGGGGTACAAAAACATTTTATAAATTTTTCGCGCTACTAGCGCCAAAAAAGATAAAGAAACACTAGTCTAGGCAGAAAACTTTGTTGGCTTTTCTTTGTTTCGAATTAATTTGGGAATGTGTTGAGTGATTCTCTCCTGCATTGTTAAGGATCTGCGAGCCCCGCATCGACAATCATTGCGGCACATGATTGGTATACGACTTAGCTTAAAGCTTTACGAATTTTGGACCAAAGCCAGCCAGTCTCTCGCATTTTTTGATTGGGTACAATTTCTGAGTATTTGGCCAATGTTGAACAAACTCAACGTGATCTAATCAAAGCTAAACATTTTCGGAATCTCAACTCATTGGTAAAACAACGTTTTGGCTTAGTTCCGTCAAATTTTGATGCCAATATTCGCAATTTATCCAGCTACAAACTTTCCAATGTCAAGAGGTTTGTGCTAGCCTTCGGTTTGGATTTCTGTCTACCACCACTCTGCTACCACCTTCGGACATTAAATGGTGAAAAGATTTTCGCCGATAATGAAGTATTTATGAGACAATTATTTCACCATACTAACAAATCAAAAGAAAGTCATAGTGCTCTTAAAGCTAAGTTAACAGGTTTGGCGCATTCTTTCTGTGGTACTCCTATTGACATGACAAACTTCACCAAGCATCGTAAATGTTTTCAAGCCATCAAATCACTGCGCAACAATAGTGACATCATAATCACGAAAATAGCGGCCAAGAGTAATGCAGTTAAAAAATAAAAAGCTTTTCCTGAGGTTCCTCTGGTGTTCTACGCTAGCTTTGAGAAATCACACAGGTGCTACTCAAAAGACTAACTTTATTACTGACGATTACTCGAAGCGTCTTTTCACTGAAAGTTGGTACATCAACGAAAAGCCCCAAGTACTCAATAGAAATAATGGGTCATCATTCCCTGCTGTTTACAGAAAGTTGCTTAATTCCTAGTGTAGAATTTCTTTTGGTTTAATCTTTCCTAGTGTTAGTTCTAACGTGTTTTGCTGCAATGTTAATTCGGAGAAATTATTTTCATAGAACCGCTTTCTTTCATTTTTATACGCACCTTTACATTATCTGTATGACGTAGCCTATCGTAACAATGAATTTTATCGGAGCCTTATTTTGAATTTTTTCGCTAGTTATTCTACTGCAGCAATGCGTCGGATCGTTTTTCTGTTTTCTACTATCAGAAGTTGATGGCGATTTGCCATCACTACTGATAGCAATGCTCTGAAGAAGCTAGTTGTTTCTAACTAGCGAAACGTCAGTAATAAAGTTAGTCGTTTGAGTAGCACCTGTGTGATTTCTCAAAGCTAGCCTAGAACACCAGAGGAACCTCAACAAAAACTTTTAATTTGAAATGCCTGGTGTACAACTACATTACATTTTTTCAGTAATGCAGTTGTTATTTTAGACAAATCTGACTATTTAACCAAAATGAATGTTATATCATAGATTCGCAAAAAATTTCAAAAAATTGGTCCCGTAAATGAAAACGACAACACAGCAAGAATAGAGGGCAGCATCCAAAGTCGTCTTCTAGCATTGACGAAAGAAAACATGCTGGCGAAATCGGTTTATAAGCATATTCGATCTTCCGGTTAGCAAAGACCCAGAATGTATGTATGGCCTTCCCAAAACTCACAAAAAGGACGTGCCTCTCGAACTTATTCTGTCTGTGGTAGGTTCGGCTCAACATGAATTAGCAAAAATGCTTTTGACCACCCTGCGGACGGTTCTTAATCTGTGCTTTAGCAACCTTACCAAGGACTCATTCTCAGTTTAGTTCAGTTCAGTTCATTTGCTCAAGAAGTGCAACAGCTCGAATTTAATCCTGATTATTCTTTCCTTTGTTCCTACGATATATCTAGTCTTTTCACAAATGTACCATTGGCTGAAACCATCTAAATCGGTGCTAACACTCTCTACAATGGTCAACTGCCTACCCTCAGTTTTCAAAAGAAATTTTCATTGAATTAATGAACGTAGCGACAAAAGCAGTTGAATTCAGTTTTAATAATGTCATGTATAAGCAAATAGATGTAGGGGCTATGAGCAGTCCTATAGGCCAGCACTGGCTAACGTTTTTGTTGGTAACTACAAAAATAAGATTTTTACCTCCGTTGAGAAACCGCTACTTTATACTCGTTAAGTTGATGATACATTTGCTATTTTCAGAGCAGAAGCCAAAGCAGACAAATTTTTACTGCCCTCAACTCCCCACACTCAGCTCTGAAATTTACCATGGAAAAAGAAGCCAATCAAACGTTGCCTTTTCTTGAAGTCAAAATCGAAAAAAATAACGGTCAATTTTTAACCTCCATTTACAGAAAACCCACATTTACAGGTCAATATATTCGCTGAGATTTATTTGGACCACCAAAACGCACAACCAACCTAATCGGAACTCTAGTACATCGAGCACTGGTTATCTGTTCCAAAAGCAAACTTCAGCAAGAACTGGATTCTTAATGATTTATGTTGCGGCGAAATGGCTACCTCGAAGTGATAATCAATTTGAATATTTCCAAGAAAAATGCCCGCTTTTATCAACTTGTCAAAGAAGGTCCGCAAAAATGTCCTGCTTATCTCAAATTACCTTGGGTTGGGAACATTTTGCTTAAGTTCAAAAAGCAAGTCAAATCTAATGTTTAAAATTGTTTTTCGGCTGTTGAACCCCGCGTTGTTTTCCAAACGCCCAACATTCTGCCCTCAATTCACAAGGATGCTGTGCCAATCACACAACAAAGCTTGGTCGTATACAAATACGTGTGCAGCTGTGATTGTGGGTACGTGGGTCGCAGATCCTTATGATTACAGGAGAGAAGCACTCAGCACATTCCCAAATCAATTCGAAACAAAGAAAAGCCAACAAAAATTCTGCTTAGACGAAACTGTAAAGCCAAGACTCCTCTAAATCAACTGGAATGTGATTCGGCCATTGGACTTCACTTACTTCAAAATCCTGACTTTACTTCCCACTATTTTGATCGACTATTTTTAATTTTGGTAAAAGCAAGAACTCAATTTCACTCAGCAGCGCTAGAAACTGTTTTTATCAAAACGCAGCAACCAGTTTTGTGCTGGCAGAAAGAGTTCATCAACTCTCTTCAAATTTTACAATAATTAGTTGTTAGGTGGCGTACATGCGAAGTTTGACAATCATCCAATCAAAATTGTTCACGTGATATATATTTTCTTCTTTAGGTGGAGACTTTGACGTCTCGAAAAACTATAAAAAGCCGCATTTTTCAACTCCAATTTATTCTCGCGTTGATTCTTGACACGGGCGAGACGAAATCGTTCGAATCTATTTTTCAAACAGACTCTTTCAAGGCTACCAAAATGTTCAAAGATCCAACGATAAACCCGGCAATGATCAAAGCAATTCTAAAATTTTTCACCACTAAATAGCTGTTTCTAGTCAACTAAATAAGGAGTCTATCGACAGACAGTGGCAGCAACTTGAAGTTAGTGTATAGTTACTGTAGCTGAGTAGTGTTATTCAGGGTCACAGATTAATCAGTTTTGCAGTTTTTTATGGCTTAAGGCGAACGCAATTTTTCAACTCAATATGCAAGCTGGTTTAGATTAAATAACAATAAGAATTTGCAATAAACACGAGCAAGAGTGGAGTAAGCTATTAGAGCATTCTAGAATTAAAGTTACTACAAATCTATTTTGTTTATACTTAATTTTCCTATCGTTTTCTAAATTTTCAACTGTAGTGTTTGTTTATAAATTTTTTTCTTCAAGTAATTCATGTGCAATGCATACTTTTAATATGTACTGTAGTAGCTTGCTGCAAATAAAAAGTTGAATTATAAGTATGTCTGAGGTCATGGACCAATGGATCACTACTGTATTTTAGAGAAACATTTGCCAAACAAAACCCAAATGATTTTCTGCAGTACAAAGTAGTCCTCTTAAAAAAGATGTTGACAAAATCTCTTTCACTATTGCGTCTAATGTGTAATAATAAGCAATCAAACTCAAAGTCACAAACTACGATGATGCAATGATGACATCGGCAAATGTGATAACTTGACCATGTAACATAATCTCTTAAATTTTGTTTCAAAACATTTCCTGAAAATTTTTCATATGAACTAAGTTCTTGAATTTTTTTCCATACAATACTTTCAGTCGGTTAGTAACTTTTGATAGATAAAAAATTTTCAGATTGGTTTTAAGAAAAGCCATTAATTTTTTTAGGGCCGAAATAGACGATCAAATTTTTTCTGCGAGAACACGCTTGCAGAAGCTTTGGTGCAACCTTTTTTCTGCGTGTAAATGTTCTAGCAAGAATATTGTGCAGTAATAGCAAAAACTTCAGAAGTTACATGGCAGATTCTGAACATAAACTTTTTTCACAACTGTAAGGCAGCACTTCCCTCACATATCTGCTTTCCCATTAGGCTAGTGTTTTATCAGAATCTAAATTAACACGTAACCTATCCTGGCAGCTCACCCAAACCTTCAAACCACATGAGAGGGCAATTTCTGCACTTACCATCGTACCCTCCTCTCAAATTGCTTTAATCAAAGTCTGAAAATAAGGTCACCAGAAAGAGGATTCTCTACCAGTATCACACTGGCATTCCACTGAGCTCAACCGAATTGCGCTAGCAGAGGTGGAGTCGAGGACACAATGTACGAGGCCAAGGCCAAGGACCGATATTTTGAGGGCAAACATTCTCAAGGCCAAAGACAAAAATGATAAAGGCCCAAGAATCAAGGATAAAATTATCTTCGTCAAATTTTTCATAATTTTTAAACACAAATGTGTATAAAATTTTGCATTTCTTTTTGATAATTGGAAAATAGTGATTTCTAAAAATACTAATACTCCAAAATAACAAAAAGTTTCAACAAATACTTTTGTAGTATAGTCAAAAAATTGGCTGCAAAAATTGATTGTTGCAAATCAAGCGATTTTCGTGATTATTCGACAAATTCAGTGAGTGCACACTTCAGTGTATTTGCGTGCGACCTCCCCTTTTGAGATTTTGTGCGTCATAAAACAACTTAATTCTAACAAAAGCTGTGAACTGGATGGAATTGATGCAAAGTTTGTACAATTAGCGGCTGAATCCATCGCTCCTACACTGTGTTTGTTATTTAATACATGTTTTGATTATGTTTTTTTATGCTATTAGTCTGTAAAAAGCCGAAGTTGTTTCCGTGTTTAAATCTGGTGATAGACGAAAATTAACTAACTACAGACCAGTGCTTCTCAACCGGGTAGACCGTATACCCAAGTGTATATCAAATCAAAGACAATTATACAACTGAGAAAGGGTATACAAAGGGTATACCGCTTTGATTTGGGATTTTTTTTTAACTCAATTAAATATGATTGCGAAAAAATTGATTCTATATACGTTTTTATCATATTTTCCATGGCAAATTATATTGACAATATTGAGCAATACAAAACCAACAAGCAAAGTTCGAAATTGTACGTTTTTGCTAAGCTGACTAGGTCTACTAATACAAATGCTATAGTTGCGTATTTCCTCATCTCAAAAAGCGAATGTTCGTCATAAGTTTATGACATATTGGTATTTAATAAAAAACGTTGGTTTAGAACTCTTTAAAAGTAAACTGCTTTGTGTGCTAGCGCAATGCATTTGAAACAAAGTGCAGTGCCAGTGTAATACTGGTCAAGAATCCTCTTTCTGGTGACCTTGTTGTCAGACTTTGATTAAAGTAATCTAAGAAGAGGTACCATGGCAAGTGCAGAAATTGCCCTTGTATAGCTGCGTAGCCAATGGGTAGGGGGAGAATAGCTTCCCCCCATTGGCCTGCCGACCAAAATACAAAATAAAAAGCATACCACGTTTTTAACATTTCTGCAATTGTCTTGCGCACCAGAATGGACTAAAAAGTTGATTTGAAGCATATTTTGCTATGGTTGTTTAAGGGGAGGGGCTAATTTGTCAAAAATGAAACTCTTAAATCAGAAAAAACTTTTAAAAATAGCTGAAAAATGGTATTCAAATTTGATCGCTTATTGAAAAATGCTTAACATAGGTTTCATCAAAAATATATATAAGCTTATAGGAATAGAGAGGGGCTATTCATCTTTCAAAAATTCTTTTATTATCCCCACTAACGATATCTTTTTCTGTAGCCGAAATAAAATATTCCTTGAGAGAACTACATGATTTACCAGTTTGTAAATACCAAGTGAACTGAAATTCTAGCAATAGCTACCTCCCACATAGCCCATTTATGTAACTAGTATAATCATGTTTTTGTACTGCTAAGTTTTATGCCACGTTTAAATAGCATTAATTTTTTTCAAAATAGGTCTTAAATTAAATTACTTTTGCCGAACAAAATATAAAATTTTCAAGCGCTAGGGGCTCTTCCTCCAGATCTCCTTGCCTGCGGCGGCTGGAGACTCTGCTCCGGACCTCCAAGACAGCCACTCCATTGCAATATTTCTGGCTACGTGCCTGCCCTCGTGTGTGGTTTGAAGGCTTGGGTGGGCTGCCACGATAGGCTATTTATGAATTTAGATGCTAATAAAACACTAGCCTAATGGGAAAGCAAATAAACGAGTGAAGTGCTACCTTACAGTTGTAGAATTTATGTTGATAGTCTGCAATGTAACTTCTTTAGAAGTAATATGCAAGCTTATATCTACAGTTTACATATCCACTGACAGTATAAACACATTGCTATTTGAAAGATATACAAAATTCTTGCAAACTTAAAAAAGGTTAAAGAGCACTGTTATAGACCCACATCGATACTGTACTACTTCTCAAAAATTTTTGAAAAACTTATGTTCTCTCCTGTAGAACGATTGATTTTTAAAATTACAACTCAGTGTTGTGTCCGACTCAGTATGGATTTGAACCAAAACAATCACCTGTTTATGCTGTTTTGGATATAGTTTTAACTTGTTTTGATCATGTGCACAATGAGAAATTTACTGGTATGCTATTACTGGATCTAAGCAAAGCATTTGATACTGTTCAACATAAATACTTTTCACTAAATTAAATCAATATGGCATTCGAGTTATTGTAAATAATTCTTTAGAATCGTATCTAACAAACATATCTCAAGCTGCTACAATTTGTGATAATCACTCTTCAAAGTCCAATATCGATCAGGGGTATAAGGGTCTTTAAGGCTGATCCCTAGGACCACTTCTATTTTTACTTTCATAAATGATCTGCCCAACTGTATTTGTAGCACTCCCCGACTTTTTGCCAATGAAACCTGCATTTTGCTAAGGAAGATACTTCAAATGTGTTGAAATACTGTCTAAACTCCGAGCTAGCAAAATGCAATAGTTGGATCGTTGTCAATAAAGTAACGTTAAATGCAGCTAATTCGAATGCAATAATATTAAATCCAAAACTCCATTCTCCACCAGTTGAAATGAGCCGTAGCTCTGCCGTAGGATCAATTAAAGTAGTAAGCAACGCTAAATATCTTGAGGTTTTGATGCACTACAAACTAAATTTTCAAAAGTACATTAAACATTTGGAGGAAAAACTCTCGCGTTTAGTAAGAATTCTCAGTAAACTGAAATATTATCTATCTGAGCATGCATCGTTTAACTTTATTATACGTTTGGTACATTTTTGTTTAATTTATGGGCTTATAGTTTTGGGAAACACATATCCAACCTATCTCTCCAAAGTAATTACACTTCAAAACAAAGATCTACGAGTCGTGCAAAAAGTGGATGGTATCAAAATGCTTTGTCTTTTTATCAAAAGTATAACTGGTTGAATCTACAAAATTTGCGTAAATTTGAGCCTGCCAAATATATACATTATCTATCAATCAGCGTCTATCTCTCCAAATTTTGATAAATATTTCATATTGACCATATTCTCGCACAGTCGGCAAATTCGTATTACTGCATCCTCTAATTTAATGATTCCTCTAAACAAAACAAAAAAAGCCAACAATCTATTAAATATTGCGGTGCAAAAATTCCATTCCCAACGATATTATTGACCTCTCACATACAAAGTTTTTGAAAGAAAGCAAACAAATTTTATTGAACTCTGTGGGATAATTTTCTTGTCTTTATATTTTGAATTGTAAAGTGTTGACGTCCATTACAATTGTATATTACTAGCCTCTTAAATATTTTAATTATCTCAATTATTGGACTAAAAATACTAAATGTTAGTATCTCGTGTGCAACATATTACTACTGCAGCTCTTGTTGTTCTTTTTTTGTTTATTGCTTCCTTGTGTTTGTTTTACGTCATTTCTTTGTCGCTCGATTAATGATGCCATATGTTTTATTATGGCTCTCCATGATGGCTGCAGACTCAAAGACCCCACGGTCATTTTGCTGTCGCTTAGGCGCTGCTTCTTTTTTTAACAATAATTCTATACATAAATCTTTCATCTGTTTTTGTTCATTTAGTCGCGTCAATAACCAAACTTGTCACTTGCCATTTTGAAGTTTTGTACCGCAGCGGTATCGTGGTAATGAAACAAGGTTATAACTTGTGAATGGGATTATACTTAAATCATACACTTAAGAATGGACAATTTCAATGCCTTAATTTGATCAGTTAGGGCACCGATGCAAACGTTTACTTATTATGGATCCTCACTTTTTAGTTGTTTTCTGAACGTATATTTTTTTGCTGACCAATCTTTTTTCACGGAATTTTTCAAATATTTTAGGCAATAAAACCAGAGTCAAGATAAAATGAAACATTCCATTTAACGAGACATTTCGACTTAAACTAAACTCATTATCAATCTATAAAAATCATCACGTTAGAATTGTTAAAAGACCATCAATATAGACCAAAACGATAAACCGGTGGTAGTAGTTAACAACTGTGTCAAGCGTAAAATAAAAAAAATCTAATTCTAAAACTAAACCAAAATAGAAAGAAATGAAAAAACATTATAATAAATTGCTACAGATAACCCAAAATTAATGAATTTAGGCAAACCTAAAACTCTCTAGGCACAATCGTAAAAAAAAAAAAAATTACGATACTTATCTCGGGTATTAGAGTTTCAAATGAAGACCTAATCATAAACTATTTCTTTTTTTTAAATCTGCACTGTACTGTCAATAAAATTTGGCGCTAAAATGAAAGATCTACGGGTCAAACTGGCAACTTACTTACAATTTAGAGACAGGACTAATAACTGAACTAACCAAGTACACTTATGAAGCAGTAAAATTTTTAAGAACTAAAACATTCAACAAATCAAAGCTCTAAAATTTCTTTCAGAAAGAACACACTTTATTCAAATATTATCTAAAAGTATTGCAAAATACTGTAAATTTATGTTTTTAAGATGAATTGAGGTAGCGTACCGGATATATTTACACGCTCAAGTTCTTGGCATTGAAAAAAAAAACGGGCTTTGGGCCGAAAACAAATGTCCCCACGCCTATGTAAAATAAATTTACTGATATGATATAATACAGGATGGTCGTTAGAAAAGCAGAAAATTTGTCAAGAAGCGATTTATTTTTATAAAGAAAAACTTTTGCTAAGTTTTTAAAAGGCATTTGTTATATAACACTTAAGCAGTGGATGCTCAAAATGTTGTCCGTTCACTTCAGAGCAACGTCTTAACCTAGAAATCCAAGCTTTATTAGCTTTTACATGTAACTTGAGAGATATCGTTCCAAACATTTTCCAAGCTCGTTTTTAAACAATCAATGGAGTGTACGTCAGGTTGACAGTGTTTTAACGCTCTGGTAATAACAAGCTACTAAAGAAGTAATCCATGACATTTTAGTCTGGACTTTCGGACGGCCAATCTTCCGGATCAATGATATCAAGAGTAGATTGCTGAAAAAATTGATCCGAAGCACTTGCTTTGAAATTGATCGAAAGCCCTTGCGGGCACCATCCTGTTGCAATGTCTATGTTTGGTCATCCATTGTATTTCGTATATTGTAGATGTTCAGCAATTGCATTTCGTATATAGCCGAACATCTGTGAGCCCATCTCCTCACAGCAAACTTGTTGATTTACTGTTTTGTTTTGTTTTTTTGTTCGCTTTTTTGGCCATTTTCTGTAAATTCTAAGATGCTTAAACATCGAGTTTGTAAAAAAGATGGTGTGACAAAAAATTTTTGTTGCAGATAGACTGTATTTCATTCTAAGAAGTTTAAATAAAAAGTTCTCCGAAAATTACTCCACAGTTTTCGAACAAATGGGGTAAAAAGTTGCAAGGTTTCAATACTAAAAATTACAAATTTTTCAAATAATGTGCAAGTTTAAATCATTTTATCCTTTTTATTTGCTTTTTATGTCCACTTTTGATGCGCAAATGTCTGGTGTGTTTTAGAGTTAAATTAAACAGTCCTCCTTACCGCTGTTTAGCATTACTAGTGGCAAAACGTTTTTTCTATTTATTTAAGCTTTTAATAACTTTCCCCTCAATTTTTTAGTGATTAACTTGCGATAGCAGTTTCCTTCATTTGTTTAAACGAACAAAAATGACACAAACTTTTCCGTTGTTTATTTTGGGGCCTTGTTTGACAAGAAAACAGTTTACCAAAATTAATTGAATTAACCAGAAAAGCAAACTTGTTTTAAATGCATGTTAAATATTTGCAGTATATCAACTTGAACCTGCAGAGATTTAAACAGAATTTTTGATATGGGCACATTTGAAATGACTAACCGTTCAATGATGACGTCGCGAAACAACGTACAAAAAATAAATGAAATGTCACAATATAAATTGCAATATGCCCATGATGTTTTTGTCAAAATTTTGCAAAACTACAATGCTTTTTGAGTTGCTGAAAAGCAAAATCCAATTTCTTGGTAAAAATCAATTTTTGATAGTAATGCTTGGTGAATTTTCACGCCAGTGTGCATTTGAAACAAGCAAAAAACCTAAAAATAAATTAGAGCAGTTTTAATTACTTAGGAAAGTACAAAATAATTAAGCAAAATATGCTGGTTGCCGATGATGTCTTAGGCTTTAAAAATGGTTGGTGGGATCAAAACTTTTTCTATAATACCACCGACCACATTAATACAAATTATTTTGATTGTCCTAGTCATCAATCATCACTTTCAAGTTCATCGCATTCAGGTTGGAAGATTAATGTGCAATTTTCGAAATTTAGACAATTACACAAATCTGTGCAAGATAGTTTGAACGACCCGCTAGAGGACTTAATGATTTTCCGATTAGTTGCTTGGCAGTTGCAACTAACTGCTTGCAGAGCTTCCTTAAGAGCGGGAGAATTGGTCATTTATTGCACCTCTAGATTACGACAGCTATCTTCTGCCCATCCGTGATCTATAGAGTCTGGTGCATTAATGAACTGCAAAAAGTAGCTTTTATTGATTGCAGCTCGATAATTGCAGCGACGAATATGAAGCTGTAGTTCATTCTTGGTTGGTGGAAGAGCTTGGTGCGAGTGCGTTGATGAACAAAATGATTTGTATCGAGCATCAATAATACTTGACGTTAAAGGCCGATCATACAGTTCACTGATAAATGCTTTCAGAATGTCCGAAACAGTAGCACTAATCATAAAATAATTTCCCAGTCTAGTAAAGGTTTCAATATACTTCTGTTTGCTAAGCAAAACTTTAAAACCGCTCTTTTTTTCCTTTTCCATAAAATGCACTGGTTGTATCATATCCGGTGAAAACATGCAGACTAACACATCAGGCACGAGCAACTTCGTGCGAAATCGAGTCAACTATCCTTCCAATATTCAATATTCGTTGGTTTTGCTTTACTCCAGTGTTGAAAAAAATATTGCCAACAAAGTTTTGAAGCCAGAGACGTGTGTCTCTTTCTTCGTGGTCACAATCAGTAGCGTAGCCATGGCTATAGCCCTTCACCCTCCTTTGGTCTGTCGACCAAAATGCAGAAAGAAGAATAACACGTTTTTAGCACTTTAGAAACTGTTTCTTGCACTGGATGAGACTAAAAAGCAATTTAAAGCATCTTTTGGAACATACTCAGGAGGGCTAATTTGTGAAAAATAAAACTCACAAATCAATGAAAACTTTGAAAAATGGCCAAAAATAAGCAATCAAATTTAATTACTAGTGTAAAAATGCTGAACATTAATACTTCAGATTTCATTAACAATTATAAACTTAAAAATAAGAAAATGGGGGCTATTCAATATTAGCTAGTCACCAACCACTTCTCTCAAATACTTCACTTAAGCTCTCCCCCCAATTATTTTTCTTCATAAAATATATGTACGTAATGGATTACTCCGTGTGAGTTTTATTGAAACATGGAATTTTATAATTTACCAACATGTAAAAAGAGCACTAAAATTTTACTATTAGCCACCTCCCACATAGCCCATTTATGCAATCAGTTTAATCATGTTTGTAGTGCCAATTATCTATGCCACGTCTTAATAGCATTACTTTTATCAAAGTATTCCTGAACTTAAATTATTTTTGCAAAGAAATGCAAAATTTTCCAGCGCTGGGCTCCGCCCCCACTCTTCCGTCCATCCAGCGGCTGGGGGCTTTAAATTAGCCCCCCCATTGTGAACTTCTGCTTACGTGCCTGGCCGCAATATAGAAATTCTATCAGCTCTACAGCAACGGATCCATTACAGATTTTGAACACAAAACCAGAGGTGGAGTCCTTAAGGACGTCCTTGGCCTCGAGAACGTCCTCGAGGACACATTTTGAAGTCCTTGGCCTTGAACTTCGAAGGCCAAGTCCTTGGCCTCAAAGCCTGCAAGACGTCGAAAATGTCCTGTCCTTGGCTCGAGTACAGCGCTTTTTTTTGATTCGTTAAAAATGGACCTTGGCCATGACCTTCTTTTCGCGTTACCTTGAAAATCAGCAGAAACCTAGCGGAAAAGTTAGAAACTTTTGGAGAACGCCTGATTTTTGTTGAAAATTGTCGTCTCCTGGCGCGGAAAACTTTTTTTTTGAGGTCGCCTGAAAAAAATTTTTGAGGACCTTTTATTTGGAGAACACTTGCACCCTGACTCCTTGGTTCTTGGCCTCAAGCATTTTTCTGTCCTTGGCCTCGAGAGGGTCTTATTGAGTTTTTGCTGGAAATTTGGAAAAATTTAGACTTTGAATTCGTTGACAACTTTTTGCATTTGTCTTCGAGAAGTCGGTCGTTGACCTTGGCCTCGGAATTTTTTTTTTGTGTCCTTGGCCTCGAAGGTTGAGTTTTCGACTCCACGTCTGCACAAAACATTTAAAGCCAGAAGTGACGTACAAATGCAAAAAGTTGTCAACGAATTCAAAGTCCAAATTTTTCCAATTTCTAGCAAAACTCAATGAAATTATTTTTTTGCTTGAACTGCCGAGAAATCTTCTACTGCTTTGGTGTTAGTGCAAGTTTCCCAGTGTGGCAGGTATATTTGACATGTGGTAATTACTGCCATGCCGTCTACCACTGGAGCATCATTTGAAGGTCTAGTCGTAGCAAATGCAATCTTTTTCAACTAGTTCTTCAATTGCATGCAAAAGGTCAGCTTTATTTGTTTTGACAGGATAATCGTCGGAGTTTGTCAGGAGGGAAGGTAACATGCACGCAATCGCCTATAACAGGAGGGTTTGTAGCATGCAAATGGGGCAGTATCTTTGTTTTTGTTGCTAGAGAATATTCGTCAATTTTTTACTATTATTTCTTCTTCTAAATTAGATAAATTCAATGTTTTCCATTGATCACTTGCAGTTTTAACAGTGGATAACACAGTTGTTAACGGGCTGTCTATTCAGGCCCGAACCCAAAAATATAAGCCAGAACCGGCCCAAAACCGAAACGAATTGAAGCCCAAATCATGCCCGAAAAAACGAAAGTTAAGTTAGGTCTGAAAAATTAAGCAATGTTGTCAAGTGACTTTGATTATATTTTTGTGCACATTAAAAAAGCACGTTTCAGGCCCGGCTTACGCCACGACCCGCAAATCACTCAACGCTGGTGGACAAGCAATTACTACTTAGTTGAACCGCACTCTTCCTTATTATTATTCAAACTCTTATAACAAATCAAGCACAAAAAGAAACTGTTTTCTTTATCTATTTCCATTACAAATAACTAATAACAAACTGCATAAAACAAATTGCAGTAATTAAGCATTACACGTTACATGGTGGACATTTAAACTTTGTTAAACGGAGTGCTGCTTGGTCAAAATTGAGACAGTGGTGAAGAAAATCTCAAATGACAAGTCGAGGTGTCTGCATGGGAATTGGGTCTACAAGTGCAAATCCATACTACTTTACCTAGAAACCAATGCAACAATCCCATGTCTACAACTACAAATCTACATTAGGTCTAGTTGTTTGAGAAACAATTGTCGCAAGTCACTCCGCCCAACCAATGGCATCATGGAAATCAAGGAACAAAATACAATAAACAAGACTTAACTTCAGCAACATCGTCTCATAAAGAAATCCAGCCTATCGCTCATAGGCTGCGCAGTCGAGCTGTTAACTGCAATTGAAGCGCGCTCCTTTTTAACGCGCTCCTTTGATCCACTCCTTTGGTGACCCTGACGTGATTGAACCGTTGATGCTAGCATAGTCAACATTGGCAGGTCCTTCCTCCTTCATCGCCCTCACCACTTCAACTCAACTAACAACTCAAAAAGGGGAAGTATGTCGCAGTCACTGCTCCAACCAATTATGACATGGAAATCAAGCGACAGATAGCAGCACCAAGACGTAAATGCAACACAACAGCCTTATCACGCAACCCAGCCAGTCGCTCGCAGGCTGCGCAGTCGAGCCGGTTAACCGCAGTTGAAGCGCAATCCTTTGACCCGCCACACAACGCTAGGTCTATAAGTTTTATGCATTGCCAAATCTAAAAGTTTCACAACAGCTTTCGCAGCACTGTCACAAAATTGCCACTGCTACCTGAACACCGCAGCAGTTTGCATCTATGTTCTGCTTGTAAGGTCATATAAATTTAGTGTCACTGAACAAATAACTTTAGGCATTTTTAAAGACTTGTTTCCAAACGATGTTTCATAATTTTTTCGAGTATTTATTTCTGCCTGGCAGGGCATATCACTATTGGTTATCAAGTAGCATGCTTTGCTACGTTGTCAAATACGATTTAGTTTACGTCATTGTGATATTGTGATTTAATTTGCCTCATGTGTTCTGTTTGACGCACTAATCGAGGTAGCAAACGTCGGCGGACCGCCATCGCATCAAAGCGGCGGCCGCCACCATCAGCGGCAGCGGTAGTCGCCGGCTCCCCACAGCAATAATCCAACGAAACGGCCTACAGTTTTTGCTCTTTTTAGATCGGTTTGCCACTGGCCAGCGCCGGGTGGCCCGAAAGACTATAATGTTGCACATTGTTTCAATAATTAATTAATTTATAAATTAATTGATAATTAAATAATTATTTCAATAACTAATTAATTAATAAATGCTCAGTTTATTGACACCTTAAGTGCTATACTAAAACCAATCTCGTTGTCTAAAATCCCAGTTATGATCACAGGAGACTTAAATTACTACGTTGGACCGCGAAAACACTAATGTTAATAATTTTATTAATATAATGTATGAAAATACCTTTTACCCCACCATAACTAAAACATCCAGGATAACATGTACATCTGCTACAGTGATAGATTATATTTGGACAAATATTCTACCGTTACACCGAAAAATCACTACTGCCGTAATGGTGGACTGTGTTGCTGACCACCTACCAGTTGTTCTATGTGCCCAAGTAAATTGTAAAACTTCTCAGGAAAATCAAGCTATCAATAGAAGGCGGAAACTACAGTAACCAAAATATCTTAAATTTTATGGAAGAATAATAAAGTATGGAAACAACAACAATTTTATTTTACACAGAAGCTAATGATGCTTACACTAAATTTATATCTGAATACAATGAAGTGTTTAACAACTGTTTTCCTTTTAGGAACGAAACTAAAAAACACAAAACTAAAAAAGTAGTTTGACAAGACGCCGAACCACGAAAAACCTACAAATCTAAACAATTGTTGTACAAAAAATATATGAGAAAACCAAATGAGACTAACAAAAAACATTACTCACAAATTAGGGAATTTTTATGATAGACTTATCAAAAAGAAAAAACATTTGCACATAAGCAAAATACTAACTGAAAACAAGAATGATTTGAAAGTCACATGGGGTGTAATAAATAAACTTTTGGGAAAAAAAAAAAAACAAACAGCAAAAAAGTCAATGCTACGAGTAGTGTTTGAAAAAGTAACGGGACTGTGCATGCTGCACGAACAACTTTTATCGCTGAGAAAAAAGCATTGCTTTCTATGATGTCACAATGTTTTCTTGATTTCGAAAACCAAATTTCAGCATTCTGTGACAACTAAATTTTTTTGCACGGTTTTCTGTCAAGGCACTTTCTTTCTGACCGTTTTGTGAAAATTTGATAAAATTAAGAATTTTTGGCTTTTTTTCTTTGGTGCGAAGGATGGGCGTCGAACAACGAATCAAACTGAAATTTCTTGTCCGTCTTGAAAAAAATCCAACTGAAGCACTAAAGTTGCTTTAAGAAGTCTATGGTGATGACACGATGTCAAGAACTCGTCTTTTTGAGTGGCACAGAAGGTTTCACAAGAGAGAGGAGCGGAGAAGTGGAAGATGATCACAGGAGTGGGAGGCCATCCACGAGCAGAACAGATGAAAATGTTGAGCGTGTGAGACAAAAAGTGCGGAGTGATCTCCGTCTTACTGTTAGAATGATAGCAGATGAGCTGGGTATGAATAGTGAAAGGGGTTATGGAGGATCATTACGGAGAGATCTGGGGATGAAAACGATCTGTGCAAAAATGGTACCAAGGTTTCTGAAATGAAGGACAAAAGCAGCGGCGTGTGCAAGTGTGTCAAGACATTTTGGAGCGATTCGAAACTGAACTCAACTTGCTGAAAAGAGTTGTTACTGGCGATGAGTCATGGATCTTCGAGTACGATCCACTCACCAAACGGCAGGGCCTTGAATGGAAGAGCGCATTATCACCAAGACCTAAAAAGGAGAAGGTGTTCAAGTCCAAAACCATGGTGATGCTGATTGGTTTTTTTGATGTCATGGAATTGTCGACGCAGAATTCTTGCCACAAGGCCAAACTATCAGCTCGTCTATAAAAACATCTTGCAAAGTCTGATGCGCTCAGTGAGGGAGAAAAGAAGAGAACTGTTGGAAACGAGGTCATGGCTGCTTTATCTTGACAGTGCTCCAGCTCATAATGCATTGGGAATTCGGGAGTTTCTTGCCAAAAATAACATTGCTGTACTGGAGCAACCACCCTACTCTCCAGATCTGACCCCTTGTGACTTTTTTTTGTTTCCCAAACTCAAGAAAGTCATCAAACGAACTACTTTTCAAGATTCAGAAGTCATTAAAATAGCCGCGACAACAGAGCTCCGAGTGATTCCGGAGGAATCCTTCCAGGAGTGCGTGGAAGCGTGGCAGAGGAGATTGGAAAAGTGCATTCTAGCCCAAGGAGATTACTTTGAAGGTAACATGTTGTAAAATTTACTTGTCAAATAAAATAAAGCATTCATAGACCCTGTCCCGTTACTTTTCAAACACACCTCGCAGTAAACGGATTCTTGATATCAGATGATGCTGAAATTGCTAATCAGTTTAATAGTTATTTTACTTTAGTTTCTAAAGACCCTGTGAATAATATTCCCACTACTGAATCTCATTTCAAGAACTATTTGTCTGAACCAAATGTCAGATCAATCTTTATGAAGCCCTTCAACACTAGATAAATGCAAAACATAATTTCTACCATCAAGCCAAAGTTTAGCTGTGGAATTGACAACATTCCATCAAAAGTGATAAAATACTCTCCCAAAACCATCCTAATAGCACTGACTCATGTTTCAATCTATCACTTGCTCAAGGCACATTTATTTCCTCATTTAAAACTGCTATAGTAATTCCAATATACAAAAAAGAAGACTCCAAAATAATCCAAAATTTGAGGACAGTTAATCTCCAATCATGTTTTTCAAAAATTTTATAGAAAGTGGCAGGGATATCTAGACAACATCGGGATGCGAAGGCTTTTTTCGCGCTTGACATTAGAAGGGCTGTTAGCGTGTCTGCGGTTTTGCCGCTTTTGTGCGATAATTTGAGTTTTACTAATAAAACAATAGCAGTTGGTTGTGAAAGCACGAAAAAATCTTTCAATTAAATGACGTTAGATGCAACACTACACCAAAAAACTTTAGGTAAATATATCAAAACTATAACAGATATGATACTTCGCATACAAGTTATAAAAACTTTTATTAGTTAGACAGTACATTTACATTAAAACAGTACGCTTAAGTTCATTCTTTTACGACGAACTTAATATTAATCGCAGACCTTCAGAAAAAAAAGTCACTATAACACTGAAAAAAACAAGTGCAAGAAATCCACGGAATACTGTATGAAATAGTAGCACATTTTATATTTAAATTAAATAAAAACATTCAATATTCAACAGGAGTCACAAAATTTTACTCAACACTGTAGCTATTAGCAAAATTCAACACTAGGATAAGCTAATACTGATTTAAAAAATATCTAATGTCATGCCACAAAAAATAAGCTTGTCATAAGAGTACTTTCTAAATTAGCTGTCAAAAGTTTTAGTCATCTGAATGCTTACAACTTGGCTCGTTGCAAAGCTTTCTTGTAGTTCGTTGCATTTTTGCGGGGTGGCTCTGATTTTCTGCAGCTTAAACCTTTTCGTTCGTTCTTTGCAAAGCAATTGAAAGCAATTTGGAAAATCAGTGCAAGGTTTTCATGGTTTTGGGAATAACTCTTTTTATGGGCAGCAGCTGATGAAGAAGAAAGACGCAACAGCGCTTTAGTAAAAACACATTACTGTTTATTAGATGCCAAAAATTTGATTCGAATCTCGCTATCTGATAAAACAGCATTGTAAGCTTGCACAGCCAAAGCTGTAACAGCGGAGCACAGCTCAGTTATGGCAGACAGACGTCGATTAGTACTGTCAAAAAGAGACATATAGTCTTGAGGAATATTTCCTTGTTTTGTTCCTGTCTTTCGTTATCAGCCAGCAAAAGAACTTTGCAACCTGTGTGTTTTCTTCGCCGACAAATACTGTAACCAATATAACCATTGTCAAAGTAAGTTACATTGGCATCCTCGAGCGATATTTTCTTGAGAATAACAACTTTATTTTGCCAAAAAAAGTTGTGTAGCCAATTAATTTCAACAGCATCTTTAGGGGTGTAAAATCTTGCTCACTGCAAGCAAAGGAAACTTCGGAGGCTTCCGCAAGCATCTTTTGCTGAAGCAAGCTCAGTACTCTTTCTTTTCAGCTAGTATCAGTTGCCGAACGGAAATAAAAACATTTTCACCACTGCAGTGGTGCCGATTTATGTTGAGCATTCGGGGGATAATTTGCAATTTTACCCCAATTTTGCCCTATTTTAAACATTGGGGGGATAAGACTCAATCACTATTTTTTCACGTGAATAAAACATGACAAACGTTCAGCTCGCTTTTGAGCAAATCAAGTAAAGACCAAAAACAAAGGTCTTCACCGAAACTTGAAGAGTTTTTGTCCCCGAAATCAAGTGAAGACTACAAAAAAAAAAAGAAAAGTAGATTATCCAGTGCTCAAATGATGACCATAGTCAAACTATTGGGGATATTTCCTCCCATTCCCCCAGGTTTCGGTACCACTGCACCACTGGCTTAGCGAACGTAAAAAAAATATCCATTTTTGATGATGCTCCTCATCCTTTTGGAATTGAAACAAACATTGCTGGTTGTTTTGGTTTGACTGCACAGATCGATAACCAGACTAGCATAATGGGGCACAGCATGTATTCACCATTGAAATAACAAATACTAAACACTACTTGAAGTATTAAACTATGCTGGTATTGATATTAACGTTACCATTACACTGCAACAGCATATATGTTTAGATCACAATTAAAATGCTTATTTGTTCAAATTTAAAGACTGCAATGCAGGTAGGACTTGAATTAGCTGAAAAAAAACAAACAAACTGACATTGATAAGCTCATCTAATCTAAAATTAGTTTTAACAATTTTACCACTGAATTTCTCACTTTTGTGGTCCTACTCTCGATATCAATTTTTTTCTAATTCCGAAACTTTCAAATAATGGCAGGTATCATGGCAAATTTAGACTTTATTGTTGAGCCTAAACTGTTTTTGTAAATGTATTGTAGACCTTGCAGTACTCTGTACAACTGCAAGCTACGGTAATGGATTCAGAGCAAGCGAAAAGTCTAGACTACTGCATGCACTTCAGTTACATTCACTCAACAGCTTTTTACACCGTACAGAGTACATACTTCCATGTGACTAATAACTAGGCTACCGTAATTATAATCCTCTGAACTCTTATAGTACTGTACCAGATGAGAACTCTAACTACACCATATACAGAAAATCTACCATTAACAAAACTAACGGCATTCTTGCAGCTGCTTTAGTACACGTGCGCTTGCCAAGCTTGACTTTAGAAAGACGCTGCAGGTTTGTGCGGTAGTTGTTTACTCAATCACTCGCTTCTGAGCGATAGCCCTTCTACTGTCGTAAGAAAAAGGCAATCGCTAAAAGCCTTCGCATCCCGATGTTGTCTAGATATCCCTGGAAAGTGGTTTATTTAAGACTGAATAATTTTCTTGAAAAAAACAACTTTTTCTATAACTGTCGATTTGGCTTCAGAGAAAACCATTCCACGGAATTAGCAGCATCATTTCTCGTAAGCAAATTAACCTCTGCCATAGAATCAAAGAATATAACAATGAGAATTTTTTTAGATCTCTGTAAGGCTTTTGATTGTATTAATCATCAAATATTACTTAGCAAACTTTATCACTGTCGTATTAGAGGAATAACCCATTCTTGGTTTAGTAGTTATCTAAGTAATTGCAAACAAATTACCCAGTATGGAGATCAACTTTCTGAAGCTTGTTGAAATTAAACATGGGGTTCCGCAAGACTCTATGTTAGGAACAATCTTGTTTTTAATCTATGTGAAGGATTTTAATAAATGTTTAAATAAATCTGATGCAATTATGAATGCACATGACACGAACATTTTCTTACACCATAACCATATTGACAATTTATACACCAATACCCAAATTGAAATGAATCTCATATCTAACTGGTTGGCAGCCAATAAACTAACGCTTAATCATCATCATCATATTTATTTATTTACCAAGTGACGTCATATCACAAGAAAAAACTGCAACTTAATGTCGGTAAAACGAAATATCTTCTTTTTAGGCCAAACAAAAAGAACATTACTTGTTATGATAGGCCGCTATACTTTAATAATACGTTTCTCGAACGAGTTCAAAATATAATGTTTTTAGGTTTAAATCTTAATGAAAATCTCTCTTGGAAATTCCGTATCATTGCGTTACTCAAAAAACTGCGGTCTTATTTTGGGGTTATTTTTAAATTTCGGTACTATCCAAACACTGAAAATTTAATTGAAGTCCATCACTCCCTTATTGAAAGCCACCTTCGATATGGCATAATAGTCTGGAACCATGGAAACAAAACAATAGTAGACAAAATGCAACATATTTGTAATAAATTTATTTCATTCATAAAAAGTAATAAGCAGACAGGAAAACATAATTTTCTCTCAATAAATAACTTGAATATTTTGTCAACGAGTTTGTTTATGTACAAGCTGAAACACAGCATACTCTTTGAAACATGTCTTCCGCTATTTCAGTACAACGAGCAAATTTACACAATTCCTACATGCAATAATAGTTCATTTCATCTACCCTTTTTTTCCAAATCTATAACACAACAATCAATAATGTTTAAGGGTGTCAAAACTTAGCATTCTCTTCTGGCAAAAATTAGACAAGGGAAAAGCATAAGCATTTTCACTTCTCTTTTAAAAGACGTTTTGTATGAAAACCAAACAGATGATCGAAATGATTAAATGAACAAAACTTTCCATTGTGTGTGCTTATGTGTTAAAAGGAAGACTATTCAGTCACTCGGTAATTGATTGATTGATTCAGTAACACGTGTTCAAGAAGATAGTGACTCATAAATGACTGAATTATAATTCTGTCTGTCTGACTGTTCATTGTTTGATGTTCGGTTACTAATAACACTTGAATAAGTGCAAATATTGCATATAGTTTGTTTGCGCTTAATTTTGTGCTTTTATGTTTGTTCTGCTTTGCTTATAATGTACAATTGCTACCGGTATGTTATATGCTGCATGGCCATTCTATGCTTTAATTCATTGATATATTGCTGATAATTGGTAAATTGTATGTCAGTATGTTTTAAGCCTTTGGGTTTTGCCATGTTTTTTTGCCAATGTGTTGTAGTGCATCGCAAAAATTAATAAACTAAACTAAACTAAATTGCGTATTGTTATTCTTGGTCGGCTTGCCGTTGACCAGTCGCTGGCTTACCGCTCAATTCCCTGTTTCAAACGCAAATAAGGATAATTATGTAGAATGACGTTTGATTTAGCCATGAGGTTTCATTGATGTGTTGGTTTGCTAGGTGGTTTACTAGCTAACGTCTGTGTGCTGGGTGTTTGTGGTAAATTAGTGAGCCGGCAACGCTGCGCTTAATTAAAGTAAGTAATGGGTTACATTGTACGACAAAAAATTTTCAGTTTTTTAGCTTACTTATGACGCTAAGTATAAGAATATGTCTTGCAGTCTCAACTTACAAGTCTAAGCTTAGCTTACGACATTGTGCCTGAGTATACAGCACCGGTAATTAATACTGTATGTCTTGCATTCTCAGCTTTCTCTCAAATTTGAGTACTCTAAGATTAATAATTAAGATAAAACATTTAAGTTGTTTAGCATACTTATGCTAATAAGGTATCTGAGTATAAGAATAGGCAGTGGCTATTTTGCCTTCTAGAGGCAACATAGTTCTATGTTATTTTACCATTTGGAGGCAAAATAGCCCCATGTTGTTTTACCATTTGGAGTCAAAATAGTCTAGTCCTAAAACGCTATTTGGCCTCCAGTGCTAAAATAACCCAAATGTTAACCCTTACCCTAGCCTTAACCTCGACCCAAAGTCTAACCCAAAAAAGGTAAAATACTATTTTGCCTCTAGAGGCAAAATAGCCACTTCCTTTAAAGTATGTCTTGCAGTCTCACTTACAAATGCAGTCTAAGTTTAACTTACTTACAGGATAGTGCCTGAGTACAATTAATATGTCGTACTGTACATTCACAGCTTTCTTTAAGCCAATTTCAAGTACTGGAAAGTATTATTAACTAAATGTCTTCGTAGTTACCTTGCATTAATAACTAATATTGTAAGATGTATTTTGATGATTCATAATTTGATTTTGAAAGTGCAAGCTACCGGTAATTTAGTGGGGTAATACTGTTAATCAAATTGATAATGATACAGTACCGGTATTCTTTACTGCTACCACGAGCTAGAAGAGTGTTTGTTTTTTTGTCTTCCAGTTATGTTATTTGTACAACTTGTTTAACTTGCCAGTTGCCAATCACATTACACTGCACAGAGTACTGGTACTGCGTATTTTGCTGAGTTAGTGAATACTGAATAGATATTTCGCATTTATTTATTTCGCGGTTGTATTCTTTTTTTGGGGGGGACTCGATGCCTGGCACAGCGCAAAGATCTTTTTTTATTAACGTAGAAAGCAACAAGTTTGCAGTGTAACAAGTATACGGGGTAATGAATGAAAAGCAAACACAGTTTGCTTCAAAATACGTCGATGATGGCTACCTTCTTGATTATTTTTTCCTAGCATTTATTGCCCATTGGTACAGTTTCTTGAGCAAGCACATACTTTTGCGCATACAATTTCGTTCCTTGCACACTTATGATATTTCTGCACCCGCATTTACTATAAGTAGGACACGACAAACGTTTGAAGCTTCCGGCAAGTCAGTTTTACCGGAGGACATCCTGACTCTGTTGCTTGCCAACCTCATGCCTATGTTATTTGTGCAACTTGTTTAACTTGCCAGTTGCCAATCACATTACACTGCACAGAGTACTGGTACTGCGTATTTTGCTGCGTTAGTGAATACTGAATAGATAGGCTACTGACCAATCTGCAGTCGTATGAGACTAAAGTTTAAAAAAAACAAAACAGAATTTAGTGTGTTTATTTGCATTGCCAAATTATAAATAAAGTCAGAAAAGGAAACATCAAACTACAGGCTGCAGTGCACACGCAGACACGGTTGCCAGTGACCTTGTCACCTGGTCAAGTGGTCACAACATGATTTTATCACAAAGTGAGGGTTTGGGCAAAACAGTTCTGGGCAGTGTTCCCTATAAGCGCAAAAAAGTGCGAAATATTTGCGGCATTTTCGCACTAATTTTTTCACAAGTGCAAAACAGCATTTATTTCGCGGTTGTATTCTTTTTTTTGGGGGGGGGCGACTCGATGTCTGGCACAGCGCAAAGATCTTTTTTTATTAACGTAGAAAGCAACAAGTTTGTAGTGCGATGACCTTTTTTTTAGATAATCTTTTTTGTGAGATCAGGGATGTGAGAAAGCGGCATCACAAGAGCTTGAGCTGCGGTATTCTGGCAAAAACTTAAGGGCACTTTTGCACTTTTTCCGGTGCTTTTGCAGAAGGTGAAAAGTTAGAGGGAACACTGGCTTTAGGGATACAGAAGAAGAATATTTTTATCACTGTCCGTCTCAGCCAATAACTCAATACAGTACTAATAAAATAATGCAGTACAAGGGTGATGTTTGTCGGATGTTCCGCCTTTCACTAAACAGAACTGCAAAATTCCCAAAGCCATTTTCTCCAAACTTTCATTTTGTCATGTGACAAAATTACTTCGTGACGAGATCACTAGCAACCCTCCACACAAGCACAGAAGTAAAATTTAAGGCCAAAAGACACCAAATAAACTTTCAGTTAACAAGTGCAGTATCAGGGTATAGTGTCTCCTGATAATACTGTAGTGGCTCTAAATATATCGTAATCTTTATTTTTTCTCAAGCTTCTGGCCGATGAACATATAAATTCAAAATTAATTACAAATTTAGATTAAGCATAGCTAAATACTGTAGGCTGCAATAACAAATTTTTCAAAAAAAAAAACAAAAAACTTGAAATAGGACTGAACAGAGTTTATTATTGCCAAATTTTAACAATCGTTTTGTTAAATCATATGTTTAAATAAGATGATTTTTATACCAATTTGCATTTTTTTGTGGAATCTTAAAAGCAATATTTATTCAAAATTTACTGCCTCGAAACTACAATGTGTTTATCCATGTAATGTTTTAATGCAAGTTAAATTTGAAATAATAATATTAGTTATCGGTAACTATCTTTTGGAGATAATTGTGTGTTAAGATTGTGCACCGATGTGATTGCTACTGGTATCAATTCTTTTTTTTGTGCGCTAGGTACAAAGCCATTGTAGATATTTTCCATTAGCTTTTTGAATTTTGATTTGATTTTCCAAAGGTTTGGTTCTAAAAAAATGATTGCTTATGTATCTTGTACCTGGATGCTTTGCTGAACTTGCTATTATGTTGATTACAATGTTATTAGTCTTAAAATTTCATTTACGATGATTGGTAACCTAGATGCAAAAACATTTTGTTAGAAGTTCCCCAATAATTATTCTGTACACTCAATCATGTAATTTGAGTATACTATCAGACTATCGAGTACAGTAATAAAGAGTTTTTAAGATGTTGATGTTTAGGAAGTCCTTTATACTGTAGGAAAAGGCTTGGCACATGTTCCGTCTGTGCAGACATTTCATAATAAAGCCTAAAAAAGCTAACCCTAAGCCCTAACCTTAACCAAATCCTAGCCCTAACCCCAAGCCTAACCTAAATCCTTACCAAACCTTTAACTGTAATAAAATAAAATTTACAAAAACAAGTGACATCACCGGAATCTTGGTTCATTTAACCGCGCACGTTCCGTGCGCCAAGTCACTTCGTATTTTGTAGAATAGACTGGCATATTTGACTAGATCTGTTTCTAATTTTTTATAGAGTGTTAAGTTTCAAATTATCATCGAATCACAGCCCTTGGCATTTTACAATGAAGGCTTTATTTCACCGGAAATTTTTATCTACTTTTTTAGTAATTCGCACTCAAATCTAACCCAAACTCAAATGCTTACTCTAACACTATCCCCAAATCGAGCCCTAATCCAAATCCTAACTTAAACCTTAATCTTAACCCCTAAAAAGCAAATGAAAAAAGTGCGGATGAATATTTCTCATTTTCGTTTTATTCTCTTTAACTTGAAAATTTTCGGTGAAATAATCACTACCATTTTACAATGCTACTAAAGGGCGAATGATTTCATTATGTTTTTAGGTGATTTAAAAGGAGTGTTAATTGGCAATACTGAGGATACTAAAACTGTTAATGAGAATGCTAAAAGTCTTTTGGTAATTAAGCGTTAATTTACCTCGAAGATCTACTGATGTTCTCTCATAACCACTAACAACTGTCTTGCCTTCACCATCTATTGCTGTTCTCCCCAACCACCAACAACTATCTCCTCTCACAGCCTTTTTCAAACTCGGATTCATTCCAAGCAAATTTGCTTGATATAAGTAACATGAGACCTGTTTATTCATATTGTGATGATTTGCAACAACAGCTTTCTCCTTTAAGGTTTGTTTTTAATTAGTTAGTCTATTTGATAGTATTGGTAGTCATTCTGGAAGTTAATGTTTGAGTAGTTGGTTTGCATTTTTTCCCATAAGGAATAAGAATGCTAAATTATTGTGGTTTGTCTTGCGTATCCTTAGATTTAAATGTACTCAAGTACCCTCACCACCTTCAGTATATTTCAAGGATGCGCAATAGGGCGGTTCAAAAAAAAATTTTTTTTCTTGAAAACACGCTATCACCCCTAAAATCGTGAGGTTGGCTGAAAAAACCCCACAGAAAAAAATTCGGTTCGATTCCTCCAACATCCGCCACGGAAATCGAGCTTTTGTTTTTCTTTAAAATCCGGAGATTCCCCTAATTTAAATAAGTAAATTTCCTAATTTTTATGCTGTTTTAGACAATTTTCTCAAAATTTTTTAAAGGAAGATTGTTACCAATGGTTGAGTTAGGTCACCCTAATAGTTTGGTGTTACGTCATCAACAACGTCATCAAGTTTAGGGGGAATTCCTCAAGCAGTTCTTCACAATTAGAGCATTTTTTACGAAAAATCTGCATTTACTGAACTAAACTCGATTTTTGGTTTTGAAAACATTGTATTTCTTCAATAATTGATAAAAAAAAAAGTTTTGCTCAGTAGTTTCATACTGCATTTGATAGTTAATTCAACGTCTTGTCGCAATATGAACAGCAATACAATAAAACAAAGCAGATTTTCAGCAACTTAGAGTTTTCTTTCTAAAATCTGGATACATCTGCCTTATGCTTTCGACGCAATGCAAGAGCATGTTTCGTTGTTCGTTGTCGGTAGTTTGAACGTCTTTATAGTCTTCAAGTATTTTGATGCTCCTTTCAGCTGTGTCATTTGTCACTTTTATGTTAAATACTAATCGTTCAAGCCTTTGATATGAATCAGATTTGCACCATTGGCTTTGAGCCCGACGCAGAAACTGGACGTCATCGATGGTGAATTGAAATCGCTGGAACAAAAGCACAGAACGTTTTACCGCCAAATCTGAAATCCGTGTTGTCTCTGTGATGTGGGGCAATACCGGTTTTTGTGGTGCGAGCACTGTGTGCTGATTTTCTCGATAGAGTTGGAACATCCTACGAGCTAAAACTTCTTTTTCTTCACATGCAAGTTGCTTAGAGCACAGAGCAAATAGTATCAGTTTTTCGGTCAAATACCATAAATGGCGTGACGGGGCTTTAGCAGCGTTGTGTGCAATATTGCCAAGTTTTGAAGAACTCTGTTATTTCAACATTGTTTTGTAAAACATAAGATCTTTGTATGCTGCCTCTGATGCTAAAGGAGACTGAAACCAAAAAGACGAATAAAATATAGCGACAAAATCTCCAAAACTTTGCAGTTTTTCAAGATCAGTTTCTTCAACTTAGAGTTGTCCCGACGAAAAGAAAAATTTGAAAATGATTTTTCATCGACGTAATATGTTGCCTCAATATAGTGCTCGCACCACAAAAACCGGTATTGCCCCACATCACAGAGACAACACGGATTTCAGATTTGGCGGTAAAACGTTCTGTGCTTTTGTTCCAGCGGTTTCAATTCACCATCGATGACGTCCAGTTTCTGCGTCGGGCTCAAAGCCAATGGTGCAAGTCTGATTCATATCAAAGGCTTGAACGATTAGTATTTAACATAAAAGTGACAAATGACACAGCTGAAAGGAGCATCAAAATACTTGAAGACTATAAAGACGTTCAAACTACCGACAACGAACAACGAAACATGCTCTTGCATTGCGTCGAAAGCATAAGGCAGATGTATCCAGATTTTAGAAAGAAAACTCTAAGTTGCTGAAAATCTGCTTTGTTTTATTGTATTGCTGTTCATATTGCGACAAGACGTTGAATTAACTATCAAATGCAGTATGAAACTACTGAGCAAAACTTTTTTTTTTTATCAATTATTGAAGAAATACAATGTTTTCAAACCAAAAATCGAGTTTAGTTCAGTAAATGCAGATTTTTCGTAAAAAATGCTCTAATTGTGAAGAACTGCTTGAGGAAATCCCCTAAACTTGATGACGTTGTTGATGACGTAACACCAAACTATTAGGGTGACCTAACTCAACCATTGGTAACAATCTTCCTTTAAAAAATTTTGAGAAAATTGTCTAAAACAGCATAAAAATTAGGAAATTTACTTATTTAAATTAGGGGAATCTCCGATTTTAAAGAAAAAACAAAAGCTCGATTTCCGTGGCGGATGTGGAGGAATCGAACCGAATTTTTTTCTGTGGGGTTTTTTCAGCCAACCTCACGATTTTAGGGGGTGATAGCGTGTTTTCAAGAAAAAAATTTTTTTTTGAACCGCCCTAATGCGCAACTTTTTCACTGCTGCCAGCCGCAAAACATTCTATAAATGTGCTAACGGTTGCCACTAGTTAAGGTCATTTTTTTACGATTTTCGTTTAGCCTTACGATTTAACTACGCATTCTAAACATTAGAAAACGTCAAATTTTCAAGTTAGGAGAATTTTTCCGGTCATAAATTCCAAAAATGCAACTAGATTCACAAAAAAAAGGTAAAAATATACTAGGAAATTTTACAGTACATTGAATTGAAATATGCTAGATTTTAATTTCAAAAAAAATATGCCAAAAAAAACTGCAAATATATTTTATTGCTGTTATTCAGTACTAGAAACCTGGCAGGAAAAGAGTGAACTAAGTATTGCGCTGTTTGCTGACCAGATACAAGCAGGTATACATAGCCAAAAATATGCAATTGGGGAGGCTGTTAAGGGGCTTGGGGGAAGAATCCCCAGCGCTCGAAAATTTGAATTTTTTTTGGCAAAAATAACCTAATTTTAGGCATATTTTGATAAAATTAAGAGTATAAAACGTGGCATAAAAATTAGCAGTGCAAAAATATGATTATAGTTGTAAGATAAATGGGCTATGTTAGAGGTAGCTATTGCTAGGACTTCACTTCTCTTATTACACAGGTAGTTGCGTAAAACTCTCAAGGGGCAATCTATTTCCTCTATGGTTTATAGAGATAAATGTAGTTAAGGGGCTAATAAAAGAAAGTTTGAGAGAGGTAATTGGTAGTTAAATTAATACTAAATAGCCCCCCCTATTCCTGAGCTTATATATTCTTTGATAAAACTTATCATAAGAATTTTTCAATAAGCGATCAAATTTAAGTACCAATTTTTGGCCATTTTTCAAATTGTTTTTGTTTTATGAGTTTTATTTTTGAGTTTTTGTTTTATGAGTATTTGTTTTGTTTTATGAGTATTTGTTTTATGAGTTTATTTTTAAACTATGCTTTTAATCATTTTTTGAGTCTATTCCAGTTCAAAGTACAGTCTCAAAAGTCTTAAAAATGTGATATTTTCCTTATTCTGCATTATAGTCGGCATACAAACGGGGTTGGGGGGCGGGGGCTACAGCCCCCCTGGCTACGTTACTGGCTAAAGAGCATAGGTTAAGATGCCTTATCTTCAAATACTCCAGAATTATACTAAAACTTTTACTTTTTTATTACATAACTTAACATTAACTAAATTCTAAGCGGCGTAATTGGCTAATACTCGTAATGCAATTTAACAGCAGTTTCACGTCAAAACTTATTCTCACTTCGATTCCCTAAGTCAAGAATATTCATGTTATTTATAGGCAAAAGGAGCAATT